>CAUYSK010108511.1:0-61278 GCA_963575035.1 Avahi laniger
GTTTCCTGACACAAGAGCTTCTAGGGCCCTTGGAATCTCTGGAGGGAGTGTCTTTCTGTATGCTAATGAGCTGACTGGTGGCTGGGGTCCCAGGTGGTTTCAGGAGGGGTGCTGGTTGCCAGAAAGACTAAGACATGATTACAGGATTAGAACTCTCAGCCCCACTTGACTGGGGCTGGAGACTGAGTCAATCAACAACAGCCAGTGATTTATTTAATTAATCATGTGTACATAATGGAACCTCCAAAGAAACCACTAAAGCAGTCGTCCCCAACCTCTTTGGCACCAGGGACTGGTTTCATGGAAAACAATTTTCCCACAGACCGAGGGCTCCTGCTTGGACCATCAGGCGTTAGATTTTCATAAAGAGCCACAGCCTAGATGCCTCCAAGTACAGTTTGCAGCAGGGCCCGCGCTCCTGTGAGAATCTAATGCCGCCGCTGATCTGACAGGAGGTGGAGCTCAGGTGGTGATGCGAGTGATGGGGAGCAGCTGTAAATAAAGATGAAGCTTCGCTCACTCACCGCTGCTCACCTCCTGCTGTCCTAACAGGTTCCTAGCAGGCCACAGACCGGTACCAGTCCACGGCCCAGGGGTTGGGGACCACAGCTCTAAGAGACATTATATCAGGGTGCCATTCAATCAACATTTACTGGGCACTTTTGTAGTCACTGAGCATATGGAAGTAAAAGGTTATTGGAGCATCTCGTAAGCTGGAGGGGGTTGGCAAGTGAACAAGCACATGTGGCCTGAGCGAGCACAAGGCTGCCACAGTATACAGTGGTGCCGGGAGGGGACATTCCAGATTGGGGCGGCACAAGCAAGTCACCACTGGCGGAAGCACAGTGCTGGTCAGACTGCCGGTGGCCCAGCAAGGCCCGCTGGGATGGTGTGCGTGCAGGGGAGGGCTCTCCCTCGGTCCTCCCGGCCGAATGACTTGACGTTTCTGCTTCTGCAGGATGAAAGGGTCTGACGATATGTTACCTAAGGTTTCTTCCAGTCCCAATAAAATTTTTTATCCTAAAGCCTCATTTTCTTTATTGATGTTCCATATGAAAGAAAGTACTTCTTGGCCCAATAGGGATGGGAAACACTCCATGACATCCCTGTCTTAGGGATTAAAAAACACACGTTTGCATGGCAAGAGGAAATGCTTCACCTCTGTTTAAACCAGAGTTCCCCCAACATGTTGGCCACAGATCCCTTTTATCAGATAGCAACTCCTCAGTTAGCTCTCCACACCCACCCACTGGGCAGCGCTGCAGTGAAAAACCCCCCAAATGCTTGACGAGTGCTGCTTTTCTGCCCAGAGCCCTTCCTTTAACTAAAGGAACACACACACACACACACACACACACACACACACACACACACCACTCAGGCTCCTGCCACCTCCCCAGGCTGCAGGTGAGCAGGAGACCCAGCCCGCAATCACAGGATGCCAGCTTTCTATGCACAGTGACTGGTGCAGAGCTGGGCAGGTGACCACATGGGGCCAATCAAGGTCCTGCCCTGAGATTAGATACATGGGTGGCTGGGGAGAGAAGGTCTCTCTTCTCTTAGGATGGAGAGAGCTGGTGGCTGCAGCCCACGCAAGGAAAGTCACCAACAGGCAGACTGGGGAGAGGGGACAGGGCAGTAATGGGGAAAAGCATCGACGGCACCCCCGGTCCCACCCCTCGAAATCCCGGTCACAGGCACTAACGTGCCCCCTGTGTGCTGCTCTTACTTGAGTTGCCAGGGGCAGCCCCGGGTCTGAGTGACCCACTGCCTCCAGACCAGGCAAACCTTCTCTGTGACCCCAAGAGAGACTCCAGGTCTCCGTCGGTTCAGATGTGAAGTGCAGTCAGGATCAGACAGTATCTCAGGTTCCTTTAGCGCTGTGTGAATCTCACGTAAAATTCCACCCAGCGGCAGCCGGGCAAAAAGTGTGCTGGGAAGAGGGAGTGGAAGCCGCAGATTGCTGACAAAATCCTGCAATCCCCTGGCTCTGTGCTTCAAACAAGCGCCTCACCAACGTCTGTGACTGTCTTTGAACTGCTTATAAAGAGCGCTGATTAATGGGACACTTCACATGTCCACCATGAAATTAGGGAGGCCCTTAGATCTCCTCCAAGCCCGCAGTGCCGGCCCCTCGCCCCATCAATCAGAGCCGAAACCGCAATCGCACTCCAAGGAGGCGAAGACGTCCTGGAGCTTTGCCACGAAGGATCCCTGGGACTCGAATTAGGGGGAAACGGGGAGAGGGGAGAGGGGGAAAGGGGAAGAGAAGCTGCTTCCAGAAGGAATAAATTTGTGCATGTACTTTGATCCTGCTACGATTTTCATTTGTTTTAGCCACATCCTCTTCACTGCAGCACTCAGCCAAAGGTGCTTTAAATTAGATGGAGCTGGGCAGCCTCCACCCCCTCCTCCCCTGCACACCACGCGGCGTGGGCTTCAATCAGTGCGAGAGGCACAATCACGCCATGCTCAAACGTAACTGGAATAAACCGAGACAAATAAATAAACTGGAAGGCACCACATGCTCATGGAATGCTCTTTGCCGTGATCTCCTACCGTGTTTGCAGACAGCTCACTCTCAAGGCAGACAGAAGTGGCAGTATTTGCCCAGCCTTGCCTCGGAGCATGTTAGCAGCCCTGGCTCTCAGCTCGCCGCGGCTCGAATGTGCGCAGATCTGTGCTCATTACCACCCGGCTGTCTCTCCTCCCCTTTCCGCACTCTTCCCTCTCCCAGCTGTCCAGGCTGAATGGGATCTCACTTTTGAGTCACTGCTCCTGCTCCTACCTGCCTCTGCTAGGGCAGCTGTGGCCACGGGGCCCTGAGAGCAGAAACGGGAAGTGAGAGCCGCCTCGCAGCGCCCAGCTGGGTTGGCCCACGCTGCTCCGCAGTCGGGACAGAGCTGCCTGCTGGCAGGTCCCTTCTGGTGCTCTTGCTAAGGAGGAAGATGCCTTGAGGTCCTTTTAAGGGAGGATCTGAAATGAACTTCCTGTCTTTCAAAACTTTCTTTCTCCACCAACCTTGCTCCTGCAACCAGCCATTTGGCTCTGGACTCACTGGCACCCTGGAAGCTCACCCTCCCGTCAAGGCACCATCTTGTCCCTTTCTACCCTGGGGACACACACGTGTCATATGGCCAGGCACAGCCATGACGGCCTCGGAGCCGTCGGTCCCCAGCGCGGAGGCGAGCGTCAGTGCCGTGGGGGTGAAGGCCTTGCACAGCAGGTGTCCAGCAGCTACGGACTTCGGATCAGAGCCGTTCCCAACGATTAACAAGAAGACTCCTTAGCTTTGAGTTTGTACTTACAAACAACTTCATTTCCTTGTAATTTTCTTAGCGTCACACCAGGAACTGCCAGCCGGTCGGCGTCTCCATCACACTCTCCCGCAGTTTCCACTGCCGATGCCCCTCCGGCATCCGTCTCTCTCTCTGCTTTCTTCAGTTTCTCCCTGACTGCCCAGCACCCACGTTTCCAGCCTGTGACGGCACCCCGGCTCGCCCAGCTCCTTCCTGGGGACCACTGTCCCCTGTTGCCTGTCGTCTGGAATCAGCCTCCATTGCAGAAGGGACCAGGGCTGGAGTAGACTCACCAGACCTGAAAGAACTGGGGAGCAGGTCGGGGTGGCCCATGCGCCCCACACACACCCGACAGCAGTTCCTGCCTCTGCCTCCTGCGTTTCCTTAATTCCACACCTGGCCCCCAGCCCCCAGGGGATTCTGGGAGCATCTCACCCCTGCCCCAAACAGACACACACACTCAATATCCTTTCAAAAACACGTCTGGGATAGGATCCAGGTCTCGAAGCTAATTCTTAGAATCTTTTTCCATTTCTTCCTATGCATTTCTTTTGACTCCTTATGTCTCAGATCAATTCTGCATTTATACTTCCCAAGAAAATCATCCACTGCATCTTCTGTTTGAATCCATTAGGATGGAGTCTTTGGCAGGGAGTATTGTTCATAAACATCCAACCTGATGTCCACATTGTCCTGCTCCCTTGCCACACAGCGAGGTCCTGTGACTGAGTCTGACCAGTGGGCCTTGGTCAGGAGTGACATGTGTCACTTCCCTGTCAAGACATAGGATAGCCAATGTGTGGCCCTGCAGGTGTCTCTTCCCAGCTGTACGATCCCAGGTGGCGTCTCAGTCAGCCCGTGTCCCCGGGTGTCCACCTGGAGCAGAGGCCCTGCTGACCTACACTGAACACGTGCCTGAAAAAGGAACAAACCTGCGCCGCAGTCATCCTCTGAGACACCACTGCTGGTTCCAGCTCCTTCCTGGTATCAGTCATTTCTAGGTCTTGCCTAAAAATACCTTCCCCTCACCAAGGATTCAAAAACATTCTCTTATGTGTCCTGGAATGTTTCAGAGTCTTCCTTTCCTACACCTAAATCTTTAATCCAGTGGAATGGATTATTGTGTGTATGGAATGGCAGAGGGATGTTGCTTTCAGGTAACACCTTTTTCTCTGTGGATAGGCAGTTGTCCAAATTTTTGTATTCAATTTTTCCTGCTTATATGAAATGCCACTTGTATCAAATGATATATTCCTCCACGAGGTGGTGTCTCTTTCTGGAATCTCTGGATGGGTGATGACTGTGCTAATTGAAATCACAGTGTTCTTGCGCATGTCAGTGTGTTGAGGAAGTTATTTAGCACGTCACCCAATGATCTGGGGTCAATGCCGTGCCTACTTGGGGCACTCATGACACCACAGAGCCCGGAGCCTCGTTCCAGGTGAGTGTGTGGGACAGCATCGGAGACCCTGCCATGAGCAGACGCCAGGGGTTAGGGCCCTAGGGACCAAGAGCTTTCCTCAGGAAAGTCAAGGAGCCTTGCCAAGCCCGCAGGACAAACAAGGGCAGCAACCAAAACACCTCTGCCCCTCGGGCAGGAGTCCATCAGTGGAAAATCCCAGATCAGACCCACCTACGCTCCAGCATCTCCCAGCCACTAACCGGGCCTGGGCCCCAGCCCAGCACCGGGGCGGGTGTGGGCGGCAGAGGCTCAAAACGCTGAGGACTGAGCACTTCGCCCGTCAGAATCAGCTGTGTCTCCCCGGCTCAGGCCAGTCCTTCTGCTAAGTGGGGCAGAAGAACCACTGAGTCACTCAATATTTCAAAATATTATTCTGCCACAATAATTTTACTTCTAAGAGAATCTGCATTTGTGAGTTTTCTTAAATTGTCTACTTTTTTCCCTGACTTTAAAATTCACTTCCAGTTCAAACCAGTAAACTCAAGCATTTATATCTTCTGCCACACACCCCATTAAAATGACAAAATAAATATGGAAATAAAAATATACTTTTTTTTTGAGACAGAGTCTCACTCTGTCACCCCAGCTAGAGTGCAGTAGTGTGATCACAGCTCACTATAACCTCAAACTCCCGGGCTCAAATGATCCTCTTGCCTCAGCCTCCCAAATAGCTGGGACTACAGGCAAGCACCACAACGGCCAGTTAATTTTTCTATTTTTAGTAGAGACAGGGTCTCGCTCTTGCTCAGGCTGCTCTCGAACTCCTGAGCTCAAGCAATCCTCCTGCCTTGGCCTCCCAGAGTGCTGGGGTTACAGGCGTGAGCCACCGCGCCCGGCCTAAGAATATACTATTTACAGCAATGAAGGGGAGAGCGGCCCCTAACGCTGGGAGACGTAAGTAAAGAGTGTCACACTGATGCCAAATCCAAGCTGAGCTCAGGAGTCCAGACTGCAGCAAGGCCTGGGACTGCTTCTCCCCAAGGAGCTTCAGCAAAAACTCATGCACAGGGACCTTTGTGACTCTGGGCAGGTGAGGCAAGTGGGGCAATGGTGGAGGTCCCAGAAGACCTCCTAGGACATCTACAATAGACAGCAAGAGCTTGGCTAGAACACCCACCCTCCCCTGACAGGCTACAGCTGGTGAGAAGAGCTCCCTAAGTAACGGGGTGACTTGCTGGGGGCCATAGCAAGAGCTTGTGGCCACAGAGAGACATGAGTAGATCCCTCCTGGCCACCAACATGGACAGAGGAATCAAACAAAAGCCTGGAGGGTGGCAAAGCCACTCCAGGATAAGGCCTCCTCAGGACACTCATTAATTTCACTTAGTAAAAAGTAAGCCAGCACCGTGGACTCTTAGCGCCATCCCCGCATTCCAGGCAAAGGGAACTGCAGCCCCTTCGCGGAGTGGCCTGAAAGCCAGGGCGGGCCCAGTGTCCGTGGCCTCGAGTGGAGCTGGTGAGACTGGCTTCGGGCCTCACCTCCACACCCTCTGCCCACCCACTCGGAGGGTACACGCTCACCCGACCCGTCCTGCCTGCCTCCCCTGGATCCGTGAGCAGCTCCAGCCTCCCGGGTCATCTGTCACTCCAGCGATCCAAAAGAACCACCAAGAAAGGGGAGCAACTGCCAGCTTTTAAGGTGGGAAGTGATGGGTTCCAATTTGTATTTTGAGAAAACATGCTCTGAGAAAGGATTTGGAGCCCATCAGGTAATTCATCTGCTCGAGATCTCAGGAGACGGGAGTCGGGAAGGGCCAAGTGTTGGCTGTCAGGGAAAGTGGATTTGAATCTCGGCTCTGACTCTGACAAGCTGGGCAGCCTCAAACAACCTACTGACCCCCCCAACACCGGCTTCTTCTGTCCAACAGGGAAAGAGACACCAACCGGCCAGCTGTACACGCATGTGACGTGACCCAGGTGGGCCAGGCCCAGGGCAGATGCCACATAGACAGCACTGCACCCTGCTGGCATGAGCGTGGCCCAGTCGTGAAGGTCTCCTTCGAGCCCCTGTGCACTGGGGGTCTCTGGGTGGTCACAGGTGTGGAGTGGACAGGAGGAGGTCCTCTCCACTCACTCCACTTCCCAAGGACTCCAGGCTCCCCCTCACTGGTTTTACTAAGAAGACTTCAGCCCACAGAATCTGCTGCTGCCGAAACTCCTCCCTGCACGGGCCTCCAAAGGTCAGACCTAGGGACGAACAAGTGAAGAGAAGCCTCCATTCTCGGAAGCCAGTCTCCACTGAGCCCTCCACGTCTCTGACCGAGGCCGTGGTGACGCCCGTGAGGCTCTTCCCCCAGGAAGCCCCCCTGCCTTATCTGTCCACAGGGACGTCCACGGTACTCTGGGAGCTGGCTCTCCTCAGCCTCATAATTACAGACATGTGTCTGCATATGTCACCGGCCAGACTCCCGTGACCCTGCAGTAGGTCCTCATTAACCCTGGCCCAAGGACTCAGCGTGGGAGCGAGTCCCAAGGAGTGGCAGGAACGGGGAACGTGCAGAGAGGCCCTGGGCAGCCTGTGCCCACCAGCCAAGGGCAAGGTGCGCTGTGCCCTGCTGACAAGGGGCGGGGGCTGCTGCAGGGCCTGGACGGTGGCCACTGGGTTCGGAGCCACAAAGGGCAGTTTATGAATCTGCAGCCAGACCCACCCTCCCCCACTCCCTGGAGCATAGCTGTTAAATCCCTTCTGGCCTCCAGATGCACAGTCTGCAAGTGATTTCCCTTTTATTATTTCAAGCTCCAGGCCTTGATCTTTTGCCACTTTGGAAGGAGTGGAGAAACAAAGAGATCTGGAGCTGTTGCTCAACATCGAGGCTGGCTCTGCCACACTCGTCTGGAGCTCTGCGCGTCACTGCTGGGCTGGGCTGCACCTCTGATGGGAACAAGTCCTCCGAGAGCCCTCAGCAGCTCCCTTTGCTGTCCCCTAGGCCTTCAGGCCTTCCGAGGCACTGGCTAGCCGTCACCCACTGTTGTCTTCTTTCTCGCGGTGGCCTCTGGGAGACAACGGGTAGACAATGTGGCACCCTCTGGTGACGACATACGTTGGGGCCGGGGGCACCTGGGCCCTTGGTGGCACTTCACACACTCAAGCCGAAGGCACAGCATCACCCGCAGGCCACGTCGGCCCTCACCCTTCTGCAGCATGTTGGGAAGAGCACTGGGCTATGAGTCCTCAGGCCTGCATTCCAGTCGGCTGCCCACTCCGGGTGGCAGCGCCTGTGCCTGTCTTGTTGGCTGTTGTGGCCCCTGCTCTGAACGTGGGGCCCAGGTGGGGACAGCAGACACTTGCTGAGTGATGGAAATCCCAGCTCTGCCACAAGGAGCCATGTGACCCTGGACAATGCCATTCACTCATTCATTCCTTCCCTCATGGATTCACTCACCCAACAAGCACCCTGAGAGCCTGCTCCCTGCCAGACCATACACGGACGTTGCCCTTGCCCTCAACTGTAATTAGCGTAAGAAGGGCTGTGACAGAGCCTGATCAAAGGACATCAGCACCCCACCTCAAGGGAGGAATGGGCGTCAGGACGGGGGGTGACGTGACTGGGGCAGGTGGACACAGGAGTCTGGTCAGACATCAGGAGGGCAGTCAGGGCCAGAGGGTGGAGGGGGCGGGGGGCATGAAGCCACAGCAAACATGGGACAGCAGAGCCTGGGGACCCTGCACATCCACGGTCCAGGCTAAAAAGTGTGGGGGGTCAGCAGAATGCCAGCACAGGGTCCCGGATGGGGCATAGCCCATCCTGGGGGAATAGTCACCTGTCCCCACTGCTATGGGAGGGGAAGGTCCCAAGACACATAACCACAGCTGCCCCAGAGAAACACCCTTCCCCATACCTCAGTCCCTGAAACTCACTCCTCACCCCACACAGTCCCAGTCCCGGGGGTGCAGACTGTGGCCACATTTCCCCAAGCCACAGGCTTGTGCAGTGGGCCCTACAGAAAATGCCTTTCCGGAGGCCTTCGATTGTGCGGGTGCTGCCACCCTCGGGGTGCAGAGCACTAGGCTGGGGAGTGAAAGGCCTGGGTCAAGTCTCAGCTCTGCCTCTGGGTCAGCAGTGACCACGTCTTTCAGCCTCATTCACTCTTCTGGGTGTAGTAACGCCTGAAGACACTCCCAGAGAGCTGGGGCGAGTATCAGTTGGGTATGGAAGGGAATGCTTTGCTCGTTGTTGAAATAACGTGAACATTAAGGATGTTAACGCTGTTAAGGACTTTAAGGTTCATCATCACCACCATCATCACCACCATCATCATCACCGTCATCACTGCCATTATCACTGTCATCCCCACACCACATTATCATCATCATCGCCATTTCCACCACTGCCACCACCATCACCACCATCACCACCATCACCACCATCATCACCACCGTCATCACTGCCATTATCACTGTCATCCCCACACCACATTATCATCATCATCGCCATTTCCACCACTGCCACCACCATCACCACCATCACCACCATCATCATCACCGTCATCACCGCCATTATCACTGTCATCCCCACACCACATTATCATCATCATCGCCATTTCCACCACTGCCACCACCATCACCACCATCATAACAATCACCATCACCATCATCGTTACCATCTTCTATACTCGATGTCCTGCCGCCACCCTATCCTGACAAATGGTCTTCCTGTGACAGAGAATACACAGCCCTCTGAGTCAACCCATCCCATGTATCGACAACTTTGCTAATAGAAAGCTCGAATTTTTCTGTTTGTTTCAGTTATAATAGGCTTCCCCATCTATCTTAGCCCATTTTGTGCTGCTCTAATAGAATACCTGAGATGGGGAAATTTACAAAGAAAAGAGGTTTAATTAGCTCACGGTTCTACAGGCTGGGAAGTTCAAGGGGCCCAGTGCCAGCATCTGCTGGGCTTCTGGGGAGGGCTTTCCCGCTGGTCATAAGACGGTGGAAGGTCAAAGGCGAAGCTGACACACGCAAAGAGGCACATCCCACTTTATAACAACCTGCTCTGGCGGAAACTAATCCACTCCTGAAAGAACGAACCCAGTCTCGCGAGAGCAAGAACTCACTCACTCCCATGAAATGGCACCAAGCCGTTCATGAGGGGTGTTCCCCCCGACCCAAACCCTCCAGCTAGGCCCACCTCCCAACACCTCCACACTGGGGACCCGATTCCGACATGAGTTTATCCAAACCACAGCAGCAACCTTCTCACCTTCTGAAGCAAAAAAAAAAGTCAACATCCCTTCTTCATGTGACATTACTTCAGATATTTTAAGACAATCATTATGTACCCCCAAGTCCTTTTTATTCCAGACTAAACAGTTGCTTCAACAGTTCCGTTCTATTTTTAAATAACACTTTAATTAATAAACTAATATATGTTCTTAGCAAAAAATTTAGAAAACAGAACTAAGCTCCCAAAAGAAAAACATTACTTGTAAATCCCACTACACTTTGAGATAATTACTTAGTGTTTTTGTTCCTGTATTTCTTCTAATATTATATATAATAAATATATATGTATTTCCCAACCCCCAGAGCAGCAGGGCCCCTGCAGAACAGTGAGAGCACCACGACCTGTCCTTTGCTCCCTCTGGACAAGGAAGGCCGCGGGATCCTGGTCCCAGCACTGTCGGGCGAGGGGCGGCAGAGAGAGGCCCAGGGCGGAGACTGAGGCACGGAGCTGGCACCGCAGGAGGAGCTCTGCTCGGCCAGATCTCAAGGCTGGACATTCAACTGATGAATCCCTCCACGTAAAAATAAACAGCCCTGCGACGCAGCTCTCCACAAAGAGCAGAGGGGGCAGAGGAGCTGCAATCTGCCCCCACATGGAGAGGCCCAGAAAGCGTGAGGGACTGCCTGTGTGTGCAGTGCGTGTCTGTGTAAGTAAATACAGCAACGTGTGTGTGCAATGTGTTCTCACATCATGCACTCCGATCCTCCGTGTGCCCGGGGAGGCGGAAGTACTCAGAGTGAAAATCAGATGCAGACGTGTACGACAGAAAGTCCAAGTCTAATTAAAACAAGCTTCCCGCCTCCCCTCTCGGGGACTGAGATGACCTCCGCAGGGTTCTCAGTAGCTTCTGTAGGTTTCGAGCGTTTTTCAAAGGCGCGAACCATTATCCCATCAAGTATGTACGACGAACCGTACATGTTTCCGTTTAAAACTCCTGAGTCTAAGAGGGAATTTAATTCTCTGAAAACTACTGAAATCCTGCAGGATTCTGAGGAAACGGTCTTGATTCATGTCAGTCCTTCCTGAACCTCCAACGAAATGAGAATTCTTTCCCGGTGAGTCTCCACCCCCATAGCTGGACGGGCGTTCAGATGAAGCAAGTGCTTTGATGTGAGAGAGCCGCCGTCATCTGGGCTGACGGACGCAGCTGCCTTGTGAATGGACCACGGAGATTCTCCGTTAATTACCTTCGGCAAATTCCAGGGCCGAGACAGGGGTTTGTTTCACCTCAGATGGCGAAAGAAGGAAAGAAAAATGGCATAATAATGAAAATTTACCAAAATGCCATACATTCCTACCCAAATCACACCCCAGGACACACTCCATCTTATTCACTACCACTAAAAATAAAGAAAAAGAAAGGGTCAATGATGCTGAAATCACAAAAAAATACGCCACCTCATGGTAGGCGCTCCGGAGGAGACCAGACGAGGCTCCACAGAGAGGGGCAGACACGACCCAGGGCTGAGCTCAGGCAGGAGGCCCAGGGCCCAGGCGTGCAGGACAAGGGTTTCGCGCTCACTGGTTTGGGGCAAACAGAAAATACATGTGAAACTGCTGTCACTCCACAATGGGTAAACAGAAGAATCCAGCATCTCAAGCTACACAAAAACTCTAAATCAAGATACAGCAAGTGAAAAATCAGATGAAAAGAACACTTCAAAATGCTTACTGCAAGACATTAAAGAAAAGTTCAGACAAAAACTGTCTCATATTCTCAAGTAAATAAAAGAAAATATGTAGGCTGGGCGCGGCGGCTCACGCCTATAATCCTAGCACTCTGGGAGGCCGAGGAGGGCAGATTGCTTCAGCTCAGGAGTTCGAGACTAGCCTGAGCAAGAGCGAGACCCCGTCTCTACTATAAATAGAAAGAAATTAGCCAAACAACTAAAAATAGAAAAAATTAGCTGGGTATGGTGGCACGTGCCTGTAGTCGCAGCTACCTGGGAGGCTGAGGCAGGACGATCACTTGAGCCCAGGAGTTTGAGGTTGCTGTGAGCTAGGCTGACGTCACAGCACTCTAGCCCGGGCAAGAGAGTGAGACTCTGTCTCAAAAAAAAAAAAAAAAGAAAAGAAAAGAAAAGAAAATATGTAAAGATATGTACATCTTTTTTCTTCTAGCTAACTTTTTAAGTGCTTTATATATGTCACCGTACTAAGTAAGCACTATACCTATATCATCCTACTTAATAATTAAATTATATTAATAGTATTTTTCCATGTTACAGAGGAGAAAATAAAAGATCAAAAACAGTGAACTGATAATTATAATGATAAATATAAACGGGACAAATTCACTGTTCCAGTTTCTATTTGCTGCATAACAAACCACCCCAAAACTTAGTGGTATAAAAGCCATTTTGTTTATGCTCACAATTTTGCAGGTCAGGAATTAAGGAAGACACAGGGAGGAAAGCTTATCTCTGCCCTACAGTGTCTGCAGCCTCATTGTGTTCAAACAGCAGGAGATACAGGGGACAACTCAACTGGAGCCAAATGTGTGGGTCTTGATTCTTCTTAATGTGGCATTTTCTGCGGCTATAACTACGGAGATGACTTCTTTCATCACCTGTCTAGCACCTGGGGTGGGATAGCTGGGATAGCTGGCAGCTGGTCAGTACTTCTTTCTCTTCAAGTGGCTCCCCCACATGGCCAGCTTGAGATTCCTCTAGAATTATAGTTTCAGGTTAGCTGGACTTCTTACATAAAGGCTGCCCTCCTTGACCCTCCCAAGTGAGCATTCCATGATACCAAAGCGAGAGCTTCAAAGTTTCTTCCAACCTAGCCTTAGAATAATGCAACATCAAGTCCCCTGCATTCTGTTGGTCAAAACAGTCACAGAGCCTGCCCAGATGCAAGGGGAAGGGAACCACAGACTCCCACCTCTTGAGAAGAGGACTGTCAAAGAAGTTGTGGCCATCCTCAATCTGCCACACTTATCTTTTAAAAGAAAGAAGTCATTCAGAAATCAGCAAAGGCTGTAACTTCATGCTGCATGCTCTAGAGGAAACCAGCAAAAGAAAATAAGCAATAAACCCCTAAATAACCAATAGGTCAAAGAAAATATAAGGAAAATTAGGAAATATTAATACTTTGAAAAGAATGAAATGAAAATACAGCATACCAAAACTTATGGGATGGAGCTAAAGTGCTTAAAGGGAAATTTATAGCTATAAATTCCTGTATCGTGAAAGAAGAAAGACCTCAAATCAATAACCTAATCTTCTACCTTAAGATACTAGAAAAATAAGAGTAATCTAAACCTATACCAAACAGAAGGAAGGAAATACTAAAGATTACAGCAGAAATAAGTGAAATAAAAAAGAGAAAAACAATAGAGAAAAATCAATGAAACCAAAAGCTGGTTCCTTGAAAAAGTCAATAAAACTCACAAATCTTTAGCCAGATTGATCAAGAATAAAGAGGGATGACTCAAATTACTAGAATCAGAAATGAAAGAGGAGACACAACTAATGACTCTGAAGAAATAAAAGGTGTTATAAAGGAATACTGTGAACAATTGTATACCAAGAAATTGTATGATTTAGATGGAATGGACAGATCCTTAGAAAGATACAAACTACTGAAACTGACTCAAGAAGACAATCTGAACAGACCTATAACAAGTAAAGAGATTAAATTAGTAATCAAAAAATTACTCAAAAGAAAAGGCCATGCCTGGATGGCCTCACCACTGAATTCTACCAAACACTTAAAGAATTAATACTAATATTTCATAAACTCTTCCAAAAAACAGAAAAGCAGGGAACGCTTCTCAACTCATTTTATGAGGCCAGTATTACCTGATACCAAAACCAGAAAAAGACATTATGAGAAAAGAAAACTACAGACCAATATTTCATATGAATATAAATACAAAAATTATCAGTAAACTACTGTCAAACTGAATCTGCAATATATAAACAGAATTATACATAAACCATAACCAAGTGTGATTTGTTACAGCAATGCAAGGTTGGTTCAACATCTGAAAATCAATTAATGTAATATATCATATCCATAGAATAAAAAAACAAAAATCATATCATCTCAACAGATAGAGGAAAAAGGTTTTGACAAAATTCAACACATTTTAATAATAAAAACACTCAGCAAAACCTAGGAACATAAGAGAACATTCTCAACTTGTTAAAGTACATCTACAAAAAATTGATAGCTAAATTCATATTCAATGGTGAAAGACAGGATGCTTTCTCCCTTAGATCAGGATGAAGACAGGGATGTCCACTCTCACCACTTCTATTCAACACTGTACTAGAGGTTCTAGTCAGGGCAATTAAGCAAAGAAAAGAAAGAAAAGGCATCCAGATTGTAAAGGAAGAAGTAAAACTCTCTCTATTCACAGATTACATAATTTTGTATGTAGAAAATCCTAAGGAAGCCACTAAAAAATTAAGAAAAAATCCATGTACCATAACATCAAAAAGGATAATCTCCCCATCCCCAAACCCTTAACCGAATCACATCTGCAAAGACCCTTGCTCTGGTCTCAATGTTTGTGTTTCCCCAAAATGTATATGTTGAAGCCTAACCCCCAAGGTGATGGTGTTAGGAGGCGGGGCTGTTGGGATGTGATTAGGTCATGAATGGGACCAGGGCCCTCATCAAGGCGGCCCCAGAGAGCAGCCTTGGTCCTTTGCCATGTGAGGTCGCAGCTGGAAGGTGTCATCCCTGAACTGGAATTCAGATCCTCTCCAGACACTGCATCTGCCGGTGCCTCGATCTTGGATTTCCCGGGCTCCAGAATCGTAAGAAATAAATTTCTGTTGTTTATAAGCCACTTAGTCTGTGGCATTTTGTTGTAGCAGCCCGAACGGACTAAGACACCCTCTGCCACATAAGGTGATGCTCACAGGATCCTGGGATTAGGTCACAAACATCTTGGGAGCCGCTGTTGGGCCTGTCACAGTGCAGCAGCAGGAGATGTGACAATGGAAGCCAGAGGGTCGGCTTCCAGGAAAGGCCGTGAGTCAAGGATGCGGCAGCCTCTAGACGCCGACTATGGCAAGAAAATGCATCTTCCCGTCACAGCCCCCGGAAGGATCCATTGCGGACTTCTGACCTCCAGAACTGTCAGAGAATAAAGGTGTGTTGTTCTAAGGGACTGGGTTTGTGGCGATTTTTCCAGCAGCCCTAGGAAGCCGACGGAACTTTTGGGGAGCAGCCCCCCTGCAGTTGCCCCGCCACGGTAACAGGACTGAGAGTGAGAAGAAACCAGGAGTCAGGCTGGGAGGGGGCCCTGGTGCCTGGAGGTGGGTCTTGTTCCTGAGTCCAAGGGACCATGAGTCGCCCCAGCAACCACTCTGGGTTCAGAGAAAGGTCACATGTCCCTGTCCCCGAGTCCACCAGGGAGTGTCCAGGCATCACGAACATCTGACAACAGCTGGAGGCTGGCTCCTAGGAAGCGGCGGTGCCCGTGGCGTGGCAGGGCACTGCACTCACGGCGAGGCGAGGCATGCTCGGCACGGCCACGTCCATGAGCTCCTGGGCCTCGGCTCTCTCAGAAGTCATCTGGGCTGAAGGTGGTCAGCGCATCGCAGCTGAGGGGACATGAGCTTGGCTCTCGTGGCTGAAAGAGCTCCTTAGAAATGCAAAACCCCAACAGAACCGCCTCGGAAAGTCCACCCCAGGACTCAGCCCTTCTCTGCGGAGTCCAGCAGGCATAGAGGTGGAAGGTCCCAAGATATTCTCAGAGATTTTCACACCATCTCAGCAGCACATTGAGAACTCAGCCTGCCACCGGCTGCAGCAGGGAGCAAGAATTATGACTTGTGACCTTGGAAAGTGAGAAGCAGCCCAGCTCCCCCTCTCCATGAGACATTCAGGGTGGGAAGTTCAGGGCGAATTTCAACTGCGAAGACCAAGGTGATTTAGAAGGTAAAACATTCGCGTTTGTGTCAAATTTCCACACCTTCCTCCTCCGGATCCTGCCGCCCGCTCCCCGCACCGCGGCTCCCCCCGCGGCCCGCCTGATGACAGCCGGCTTTGGGGTCTCATGTCTGCAGCTTAGAGGCCCCAAGCAGCCCTCCAGCTCCCTCGGGGCCCCATCCAAGCCCTTCCCCAGGCTAGATCGGATCCCCAGGCCACCCCAGGTGGAGACTTGCCCTCCTGGCTGTGGTCTGAGGGCTCGTGGGGCCCCGTGCACACACTGCCTCCATTGTACAGCCAGCCCGGCTGGCCAGGGGCCAGACTCACCCCAGCTATTACAGATTTTTCAAATCCTACCATTTATGTATTTGGTTTGGTAGCTTTAGGTTGATGATGTACTTAATTTCACCACTATATTGAGTTTGAATGAACTGAAAGGAAAACACGCAAATATAAAACAATGCCTGGCCAGACTCACGCCTGGAGAACAGGTGTTTCCTATCCAGGCTAGGTGTCCCTCGCGCTGCACTGGGCGGACACTTCCCGCCCCGCGTGCTAGGTGTGCCCGAGGCGTTTCTTCTAAACAGCTTTGTGATAAACGTGCATGTCCCACAGCCCGGCTGGACTCCCCACGGGACAGCCCTTTCTTGGGTCTTTTAAATGCAGCAAATGATGCAGGAGCACTCATCCGTCACATTGGAGGTCATCCGTGGAGGTAACCATCTGCAGCCATGGAGCATTCCCCACTCCCAGGGCAGATGACAAGCATGACAGCATGACTATCCAAGGACAAAGGGAAAGATTTATACCTAACTGCACCTACTTCACATGCCAGAATCATACCCTACAGTTTTGCAAAAGTGTTTTTTTAAAGGTAATGAAAAGACAGGCTAGCAAAATAAAATGATCAACAGGTAAACCCACATATTTTAGAGAAATTGCTTTTCTCTGCAGCCCTTTGAGGGGGGGCTGGGGAGAGGTCCCTCAGGCCAATGACAAAAACCTGGGAGGGGCCTGGGCAGCCTGAGCCCACACCAGCCGCCCCATGGCCTCCCCAGCACGTGTCCTCTGCCCCCGCCCCAGTACCTGTGTGGATGATGGGAGTCAGCACACAGCCACCACCTCTGCCGCGAGTGCCAAGTCCCAGGGTGGGCCTGCGCTCCTATGAGGGTCTGCACTTGCAGGACATTAAATAGTGAATAAAGAAAACACCACGACAGGTCAAGAGAGAGACCACAGGAAAAGCCTTTTTCCTGCTTTTCGTACAAGGGGCCCTGTGTTTTCACTTTTCACTGAGCCCTGCAAAGTACTTAGCTGCAGAGCTTAGCAACCCAGGGCCCACCCTAGATGCCACAGCATGCACCTCCGCTGGGGACAGGGCACTGGGGAGCAGAAAGGGCCTGCTCAGCACGATGAGAAAGCGAGGCGGGAGGCGGTGCTGGAGGAGATGGTAAGACGGCATCAGGCTGTGGCCAAGGTCTGGAGGGGCCCCGACCTCTGCAGCCTGTGGGAGGCCAAGTAATGCCCTCCTCACCAGCAGGGTTTGCAGCCCTTGGAGCGGGGGCAGGGGAGGATTTCAGGTCCTAAAAGGACAGCCAAGCCCTCGAGGGTAGGGGATGCTGGCACTGGGCCTCAGGGCCTCTGCAGGACACCGGTGCATGGGTGCAAATGCAACCAATTTGGAAGAAAACGCACAAAATATTCACAAGGTTCCTCAGAATATGATTAATGGGGGTTACGTTTTCTTCTTATTTTCTGTGTGTACCAAGTTTTCTACGGTGACTAAGCATTGCAAGTCTCCAGGGAGAATTAAGTCACACACATGTGTACACAGGTAAGTAGAATACACACACGGGATACAGACATGCACTCCTGCCTCCAAAGCTGGTAGCATGCTCTCCTACGGGCCATGCCGGCCCTGCGTGTACACCAGCTGTGTACTTTCTGCCACAGTTGAGTAGTCTGCCACCTGTGTCCTTTTAAGCAGTGATCGATAAAGTGTAAGAAGTGGTGAAAAAATTAGTAAAGTTGAAAGCACATCATCTAGCATTTTAGGAAAACGTGTCCTAAGTATGTGTGGGAAATGGTTTGGGGTTTTGTGTGGTCCTCAGAGCGTTTCTGGGCAGATGCTGGGTCCTCTGAGCAGCGTGACCTGCCGTCACTGCCACCCCCAGCACCTTGGTGCACACAGGGACTACGGACCACCTATCGGGAACACCAGCTCTGCTGTGGGTGGCATTAACGGGAAACACCCAAACTGTAAAATAATTTAAAGAGGTTTATTCTGAGTGCGTGGACCGATGGCCCAAGTAAAGAAGTCAGAGAAGTGGTTGTGAGAATGAATGAACGAGTGGTTGGGTGAGTGAATGAGGGAATGGCCCAGTGTCCTGACTGAGGCAGCAGCGGGCTTAACTGCTCCCAGAGCTCCGCAGAGGGTGGGCCTGAGCCTGGGTCTGTCCCCCACGAAGAGGGGTCGCTGACCGGCTGGTGTCTGTCCTGGGCGTGGGAAGTGGTTGAGGCAGGAGGGGGCTTTGCATTGCTGGTCCAAACAGCCCTTCTTCTCATTTTAAAGATAAGGAAACCGAGGCCCAGAGGGGAAAGTGAAGTCCTCCGGGTGACCTCAGGCTGATTTGAGTCAAAAAAGAGGGGAGAGCTGGCACCTGCCCTGGGTCATCACTGCAGCCCCTGGCCAGGTCCCCGCAGGAAGGACGTTGGTCAGCGTCTCAAATCTGAGCTTGGCATCTGCAAAAGAGCCAAACTGATACTGTCCAGCCTGGGCCTTTCCATCGCCCCTGGTTACCTACAGCAGGGAGTTGGGTTTGCCATGAACGTGACCAATATCCTCAATATACGCAGGCTGCCCATGGAGCATTCTGAAGGGTATTTTCTCTCTTGGGCAAAGAGAGAGAAATTTCTCAATATGAAACTACAAATGAGATCAATGTAAAGAGATTTTTTATGAGTTTATTTTGCTCCGACTAGGACCCCAATAAGTACAGGTATCTGTTAAATAAACACAGCCCCAGAAAGTTTCATTAAGCATCAGAGTCCTCTAAATTCCTCGTCAGACCCAGCCCTGTGAAAAGAACAGAATTTAAGAACCGCAAGAGCGTCCACTTGGCAGGGCCACCACCACCGGTCACAGGGCCCTTTGTGTGATTGCACATATTTTGGCTGAGGGCAGAGAAAATGCATTTGCCAAAAGGGTTATTATTACCTTAGCTGTGATTCATGCGAGTGCTTCCAGGGAGGGGTGTTTTATTATGATTTCTCAGCTCTCAGCTCCTTCTTACCCCAAAGTGGGGCTGAGCCACATTCCTGTGATACTGGGCTGTTCATAAAACACAAACGGCCCATTCACCGCGCCCTGGGGGCCGCTGGAGGATGGATGGCGCTTGGCCCTTCAGCCACAGCCTCCCGCCCAGGGAGCTGACCCAGGGGGGTCTCTGTGGTGGGCCTGGACCCCGGCGGCCACATCCTGGCTCTCAAACCTCCTTCCTGTCTGTCCTAAGTGACTGACCTTCCACAGTCACAGAAATTTAGATCTTAAGGATGGCCCTGCAGGACCTCGTCTCACGGGAAGGAAAGTGAGGCCACCCCATCCCCAGCTCCAGGACACATCGAGGCTCACAAGGCTTGGGGGAGGCTGTGCCATTGGCCTGTGACACTTTGACCCTGCTCAGATCCTGATTGTGTCAGGGTTGAGAAAAGACATTTTACTTGCAAGGAAGCTTGCAGAGAGTCGGGCTTTAGAAAGACAGCTTGGCGGCAAGAATACAGCAGGCTTCAAAGGTGGGACGCGTGAGGGTGCCAAGGCTATGGAGTTTACAACGGGTCTGTTCCTGCTTTTTGGTAGAATAACAGCCATTTTTGACATGATTATCATATCTGAACGGTCAAAACAAACATTCCGACATCCAGCATCACAGGAGCGGGGGCTGACTCCCCGCTGGGGAGTCTGGCCGGTCTCTCTATCTGGGGTAGTGGCGCTCACACCCCTGGAGCTGCCCTGGGCCCTCAGGCTGTCCCCACCTCTGCAACTCACTTCTGACCCACCCCTCTCCTCCCCGAGGGAGTGGAGGGAGATCCAGTTTCTTTGGTGAGCCAGAACCCTCCTCCAGGAGCCCACAGCCTAGTGGGAAGGGCGACTCTGGGGGTGACGGAGGGGTCCCACATGTTCTGCCAATCCCCATAGAGTGAGGGCATGTCTTAGGCAACAGGACCCTGTGTCTAAGGAGACCGGGAGGCCACTGGGACCCGTTGCCCTTCCACGCATCGTCTTTGAGGGAGGGGAGGACCCACGAGGGAGACCCTCCCAGGGAGCCACCCAGGCACCACTGCCCTGACCCAGCCCCTCTCATCCCAGACCTGCTTGTCCTGCATGGTGGCCACTGGCCACGAGGCCCCTGGGCAGGTGAGATGGGGAGCCACAAGTGTCAAATGCCACCGAATGTCAGACTGGGGACAACAAAGAAGGCACACTATCTCATTAGCAATTTTATATTGATTACAGATTGAAATACTGTTTTAGGCAGAGTGGGGTTAAATAAGATACATTATACAAACGAATGCCACCTGCTCCTTGTTTCTGTCTGCGGGACACAGGCGTAAGTAAGAAGAAACAGCAGATGCATCGGCCCTTCTCGAGCAGCGGCCAGAGCTGTCTCCATGCCGCGTTTGCGTCGGCTGCATCCTCAGCCACTGACGCAACAGCAAGCACCCACCCTGCTGGCGATCTGGTCCAGAAAGCCGGAGGCTCCCCTTCACTGGAAAGTGCCTGGGTAAGCCTGGCTCCCGCTGGCCCCTCAGGGCACCCCCTAGGCTCCCTTGGCAGGCCCCTCTCCCGCCACCCTGAGGTGCCAACGCCCCTCCCCCATGCTGCTCAGCCCGCCCCGCTCCCACCTGTCATCCCTGCCTTCCCACCCATCAGGAACACGGGAGCCACCACCGGCCCCGCCCCAAGGAGCAGCCACTCACGGTGACCTGGCACTTGCCTGGAACTTCCCAGGGCTCTGCAGGACCATCCCTCACTTAGTGCAGGGCTTTTAAATCACACTCCCACCCAGACCATCCATACCCCCTACCCTGCTTCCTAGCTGATAGTAAATATTCATTTATTTTTCTCGTGGGCTCTATTCTTCCACTAAAATATGAGCTCCCTACAAACCCAGACGTCGACGGCCACTCACTGGCCTGGAAGGCACATGCCCAGCGCACGCGAGACCTGCAGATCTGAGTGAGTGCAGTGTGTGTGGGGCCTGCGCACAGAGGGTCGAGGGGCTTTGCTGTCACAGACCTCCGCTGAACTCACCATCCCCTTGAGGCTCCGTGAGCTCCTCCCACCCCTTCTCCAACCTTCCACCTCCCCGGTTCTCTCTGCAGCCTGCTCACAGCCTAGCCTTCTCCCTGTACCTCCCTCTCACTGCCTTCTTCTCTGTCCCTTGGTCTCCTGAGCGAAGCTTCCTAAAGATGCTGTCCCAGGCCGCTCTCAGCCTCTTGGCATAGCTCTCTGACGGAGGAGCTCACTGACGTACCTGGTTTAAACCACTGGTATCTCCAGGAGTGTCTTTAAAAGGCAATATTAAACTGGAATTAAGGTGAGCACATGACAGTGAGCTTGCAGGACAGAGGGCCGAAGTCAGCAGACATTTCAAACCCTGCCTGGTCTGTGGTCCCTTCCCCTGGGCATCTCGCACCTGGACAGAGCGGCAGCCACTCTCCAAAGGCCCTCGGTCCTCCCTGATGGGCAGGGCCAGCACTCTCCGGGGTGCCGGAGCCAGCGCCACCCCTGCAAGAAGCCAGGAGCCCACCCACCCAGCACGACCAGATTGGCACACGGGTACCAGGAGAGCAAAGTGCAAGCCAGAGGCGGGGTGTGGGGCAGAGAGCATGCAGGACCATCAAACCCTCCTGAGACCGTACTCCCTCAGGCTGGCATCCAGACGCGAAGTCGCCTGTGCCCAAGACTTTGCACTCACAAGGTCAATAGGGGCACAAGGTAGCAACGCATCGTGCTGCCCCAATCTGAACCCTGGTCACCCTCACCCACCTGCTTCCTACTCTCCCATCTGCAGAGGCCCGGCGGTGAGGCACTGTGACAGTGTCAGCATCGAAATGGAATCGCTGTGTTTGAAAAAAAAAGCCCCGACAAACAGAGCCGTGAAGGCTGTGGAGGGTTCTCATGCGCGGACGCCTGACAACAAAACTATCACAAAAGACTCTGCAAAAACCACAACCTTGCACAAAGGCCATGGCAACCTTACACAAGAAACACTTTGTGACGACATCTGTCCAGCAACTGCCTGCCCAACCTCAGACAGCGTCACCCTTGTTGTTGACCCTTGCAGCCGAGGATAACTATCTCAAAACAATCTGATCCTCCTCAATTTTCCTTTAAAATCCTTTGTCTTGTTTCACCTGCCTGACTGTGTGCATCGTTCACTGTGGCACGCGTAGTCCCACTGCAATGCTCTGCTCACAAACAAATGTCTCTTTCTGTTCGCTATTTAGGCGGACAAGACCTGGCACTTTTGAATTATACCATCCTGCAAAGCTCCCATTCACCCACAGGTTAAAAGTTCAAATGTTCAATTTGTTTTTGAATAAGAAACAAGTTTCTCAGTATCTTGAGTCAGAAATTTAGTGTATCAATAAGACTGTTTTATTTGCGGGTCCTCCTTGCTGAGTAAACTCAGATTGCCCCAGGAATGAGACGTGTCAGTGGGGAGAGGAAGCAGCCGGCGAGAACGAGCCTGCGGAACAAGCTCCAGCCCCTTCCAACCAGACACTGGACACCACGCAGAACAGACCGATTCCCACCATCTCTCTTTGGAGCAGTAGACGGCAATGCTCTTAAAACCTGCCTGAAGTGAACCTGAGTGATCAAAAGATGTTCCACGCACAAGGAAAGGGTGCTTCTAACTTTTCAGTACGAGTCCCCGTGAAGACAATGCAATCTGGACTGATGGCCAACGTGACAGCCCCTTGGATGGCCCGCCTTAAAGATCCAACCCTTTAATTGTACCAATTAGGAAGCTGAAGTTCAGAAAGCTTGGGTGAGTTTCCCAAGGTGACACCTCCAGTTAGTGGCAGAGTAGGAATTACAACCAGGGTTTGAGGGGAATTCACTTTTCTTCCTAGTTTACTGGGTTTTGAGTAACGCAGGTGCTCAGGATGGAAGAGACTACAGTGTAATACTCACCTGCTTTTGTTCGGCTTGGAGAAAGGGTCAGAGGAGGAGGAGTAGAAGGAAGAGGAGGACATGTCTCAATGCAAAATATAACCTGGTTCTTTGATTTATACAGATATGGGGTGTGTATATGCAGACACACACTTTTGCCCCCAATTCCAAAAGAGGTGTGTCACTGTGTGACAGTGACCTGGGACACAGACTCTGAGCCATGCATGAATAAAACCCAACTTTGCCCGGCTGGCCCAGTCTGAGGAAGGCTCAGCTGGCATTTTTACATCATCACATCCAGTCTCTACTGCACCTGGACCACCAGGCTCTGAAAAAGCTCCCCGTGTGGATATTAGGGGCGCGAATGTGTGTTTGCCCCTGAGGATGTCACCAGAAGGACAGTGATGAGATGAGAATCTTGTGAAAGTACCTGCTAAGCCCACAGAGTCTGCCCGAGAGCCAGAGTCCCGTCCGCATCTGGTGCACGAATGAATGTCCCAGGAGCACACAAGAGCCACAGCACGTTCCCTGAGCAGGGTGGCACCGACCGTCCCTGTGACAGCAACAGTGAGAGAGCGAGCAGGAAGCCCCCTCTCCGCAGTGCAGCCACCGCCTGCATCACAGAGGAGAACGCAGGAGCAGGAGGAGAGAGGGGATGGGGGCACGAGGGCTGGAGCGGCCTTCTCACTCTGTCCTGAGAACGCACCGACTGAGTCTCCCTGTGTGCGGCCCAGAAAAGGAAGTGCAACAAGAAGGCCTGACTCGTTTTCAGCCTCCATCTGAGTCCGGACACCTCACCCTGCTGTCCTTCCCAAGGGAGACAGTGGCCTGTGTCGGATGTGCAGGGACAGGAAGCTGCGGCCGGCACTGGCTGCCTGGGAGGGCAGGGGGCACGGCGCCCACCTGTGCTCCCACCTTGCTTCCCCGACCTGCGTGAATACTTAGGCAGACCTTCTGGGAAGGACTTGTGAACAAAACGTGATGCCTGGCGCAGCCAGGAGCTAGAGCAGAGTAAGATGGGGCTGCCCACGTTCGCCTCGCAGGCAGTGGCTGCGTGAAACCCAGGAAGCCGCATGCGTCCCTGTGCTCACGCTGACCTGCCTTTGTCACTGATAAATGTGAACATGCAAAAGTTCAGGGCCACTGTGGTCAAAGTAGTTAAACAAAAGTTTATGAGCAAAAAATTCACTTTATTACTCAGTTCTGTTACAGCCAGCCCCCCGAGTTCTTCCTCGGATTTATTTTAGCTTCAAGGCAGTCTTCTTTCCTTAATTTCTTCAACTCAATTAATACACAGCACTTGATGAAACACTACTGAATTTTAATTTTTCTGATTATAAAAGGAACCTATATGCCCTCAGCTTCCTGGAAGATGAAGCAGACAACGCTATTTTCCTATTTCTCCTGCTGAGTACAACTGAAACCCTGGACATTAGAAACAAAGCATGAAAACACCTTGGCAGATGGCAGGAAGGCAGACCACCTAGGAACTCAGGCCGTAGGGGACGACACAACGGAAGGTTCCCTGGCTTTTCTTTCTGCCTCATATATCCCAGACTTAGAGACAAAGACACCTGCAGCCCAGAAACATCAGTGGGCACAGGCTGAAGAAACCCCAACAAAAGCTGCCTCTAGCCAAAGGGTAAGGAAAGGGCAGCCTCGTGGGGGAGAAAACTCTGAGACAGTGACTGCTGATGCTCTCCCGCAGCCGCACGCTGCAGAGAAGGCCGTGGACCCACCTCGCAGCCACTGCAAGGGCGGGGCAGGGAGCCCCAGACTCTGCCCTGCCCCAGTGGGAAGGGGGTTCAGGACCTAACGCCACCCAGCGGAGCTGAGGCCATCCCCACCGCAGGGTCCACGGAGCCGGAGCTCCCACCCCGTCCAGCAGGAAAGAAGCCTCCCATTCACCCACACGCCAGTGGAGGCTGAGTGGGGAAGCAGGCTCTGCGCCCACCCAGCAGTAGTGGGGCAGCCGCCCCTCCCTCTGGCCCGGCCGGAGCGGTGTCAGAAAAGGCCCGCTGCAGGAAGGGTTTGATAAGATCCAGAGTCCCGTAGCATAAGATGAAAATGTCCAGGTTTCAGTTGAAAATCTCCCATCACACCGAGAACCGGGAAGATCTCAGACAGAATGAAAAAGGATAATTGCCGGATGCTGACACGGTGACGGAGAGGCTAGAACGTCAAAGCAGCCGTGGTAAAAACGCGGCGGTGAGCAAGTGCAAACAGGAACGAAACGCATAGAAAATGGAAAGCGTTAGCAAAGAACTAGAGTATGTATGTTAAGTGGAAATTTAATAATTTGAAAGTATAATAACTGAAATATGAAGCGCAGTGGGTAAACTCGGCTGCAAAATGGAGAGGTCAGAGGAGGACAATGGGTGAGCTGATGACGGAACAGCAGAAACCACCCAAACTGAACAACGGAGAGAAAATTAACTGAAAAAAGGGAGAGAAAGTCTCAGGGCCCGTGGGACTATTATAAAAGATCTAATATTCATGTCACTGGAGTCTGGAAGGAGAAGAGAGAGAGGGAATAAAAAATAAAATGGCCTAAGACTGCCCCAGTTTGGCAAAAGACAAAACCTTCAGATTCAAGAAGCTGAGAAAATCTCAAACAGGATAAACCCAAAGAAATCCACACCCAAACGCATCAGAATGAAACTCCTGAAAACTAGGGACAAAAAATCTTGAAAGCAACCAGAGAAAATAACATCTTGCTATAGAGGAAAAAAACAATTAGAATCACAGCAAATTTCACATAAGAAACCAAGGAGGCCAGAAGGAGGTAGCACAGTATTCTTCGTGTACAAAAACGACCCCTCTGCCCAGAACCCCTGCCCAGGGGAAATGCTTCTCAGGAATGAAGCGGAGATTAAAACATGCTCAGAAAAGTGAAAATTAAGAGAATCTGTCACCAGCAGAAAGACCTAAAAGAACGGGTAGAGGAAGTTCTCCAGAGAGGAGGCAATAAAAAAAAGAACCTCGGGACATCAGGAAGGAAGAAAAATACACATAAGAAGAAATACCGGTAAATACATTAGGCTTTCCTTCTCTTGAGTTTTCTCAACTACGTTTGATGGTTGAAACAAAGTTCTAACACTGTGTGATACAGTTCTAAATACATTTAGAGGCAATATTAAAAACAACTGTATTAATGGAGGGTGGCAAAGGAACACAAAGAGAGGCGAGGCTTCCATGCTTCTTTTGGTTTAGCAGAAGGGGAGCTAGTCAGCCTGTCCGCAACCTGCGCCCAGTGCCGGGACAACGGTGGCTGCGCCACACAGTACTAGGGTCAAAGTCTCCACCCTGGGGCTCAGTAGGCCCTGCACCCCACCAGAGGCAGCCCGCACTGCTGGGTTGACTCCCTTCCTGGCAGAGGGCTTTCCGTCACCTCTTTAAACCAGATGGGAAAGCATACACCTCTCTCTGAATATCCCTGGGCAACGAGAGACTAGGGCAGCCTAAATTTCCCCCGAATCTAAGATGGTGAGCATGTAAATGACTATAGAGCCACGAGGAGCCTGTGCACTCCAAGTCACCTCCGTCTGCCTGAGCCTTGAATTAGCCAGTCACCACTACCAGCTCCTCTCTGGCCTCACTGGGGCTGTCCCGACACCATGGGTTCGCAGGCCCCTCCGCTAAGGTCAAGGTAGGGGGTCAGGGCATGGTCAGAGGGAGTGGGCCTGTGCAGGTACTGCTGTGGTAGGAGGTGGAATAGTAGCCTAAAGGAAAAACAAGAACATGAGAATAAGCAAGAGCCAATGCCCCATGCCCATGAGTAGAAGGACGTGTGAGTCGTGGTTGTTCTAAAGGGATTTTCAAGGGTAGTCATGAAGAGAGAGGTCTTGGGAAGTGGGTTGCTGGAGGGAAAAAGGGATCTTGGGTGAGCCAGTCAGTGGCTCCGCCACCAGCTGGCTTGTGCACAAAACAATACGGCTGCCTTGTCGTCAGAGAGGTAATTTCTGAACTCCCACTCTTCCCTCATGGGGATGGGGGTAAGGTAAGATCCGTCTCAAAGACTCTAGAATTCGGACAGCAAATTCCCTCTTAAAATAGGGGCCAGGGGACAAAATGAATCTGAATTTTTAAGAGGTGAGGTGAGTTGAAAGAAGATACTAAATCTTGACACATGCCAGCCTGGGACTGACGACAGGGTCTGAAGACAAGATCTCAGAAGCAGACAGATGAAAGCAGGAGAAAATATGGGGTAGAACAGGGGCAGGGGTTTGTCTGTGTGACTCTACTCCACCGGGAGGGGACACCTGGAAGCCTGAGCCTGGTTTCTCCTGGACTTCACCCCATGTACCTCTGCCCCTTGCTGACTTAAATCAGTGTCCTTTCATTGTCATAAACAATAACCGTGAGCACACAGCTTTTTCTGAGTCCTGTGAGTCCCTCTAGTAAACCACTGAGCATGAGGGTAGTCTCAGGGCCCTCTTTACCCAGGGCTGGTTTGCGAGGCCCCAGAGTGGCTGAGCTCTGTGGGTGGAGAAGCCTCTGGCCGCCCCACTGTCACCTGCTGAGAGGTCAGACGGGCTGTCCACTCACTCAACCAGGACCGGCCTCCTCAGTGGGCAGGTGATCCCTGCCTGCCCCCTCTGCCGGCGAAGCCCCTTACCCTGCTGGGCCCACAGGGGAACTGAGGCCCAAAGCAGAGGGGCTGGAGAGGCTCAAGAATCACTGTTCTAGAAGTATTTTAATAATGTTCAATTTTTGTGTCTGGCTACCTTCATTTTTTTTAATATACTTTTGTTTTCTTTTCAAATAGAGTGATACACACACAGAGACACACATACCCCACAAAAAGCCAACTTCCAAGAGGTACAAATGAATACATATCCCAGATTACAGCAGAGAGCTTCAACTGGGCAGATGTGCGGGGTGGACAAGAGCTCATGGCAATCGCGTGCTCCCTCCGCGACCAGCGAGTAGGGAGGGCAGGCGCCGAGGAGGACTCGGCTACATAGGACCCTCCCTGCTCTGGCAGGCTCACTGCTGGTGGCCCCAGGTACCCTTGAATCGTGCCCTCATCCGGCACATTCTTGGGGAGGCCCTGGGGCAGCTGGAGGGCTCTCTTGGGTTGGGGGCTCCCTCCCTTACCTGACAGGATAGACAGAAGGTGAGAAGCGTAAGTTCAGAGTGGCCTTGGCGGATCTCAGGGGCTGTCATCTTCCTGCACATGCCAGTTGCTGCAGAAAAATGGCTCCAGATCACAGACATCAGATGTGGGGCAGGAGGGCACATCTTCCACCTTGTGGTCCGCCCGGCCTGAGGGCTCTCTGAGGGCCCTGGCACATCTGCAGTGTCTAGAGCAGGGCTTGGCACACACAGATGCCCGCCTGACCACGAGCAGTCAGGGCGGTTGGCTGCAGAGAGAGGAGGAGGCCGAAGAGGGGGGATCTGAACCTAAAGAAAGAAGACTCACGTACCCTGAAGGTCTGACATGGGGCCAGGCAGCAGGGACCTCAAGCTGGGTGGGAACGGGAGTGGAGGCTGCGTGTTGGGAGGGCAGGACTCAGGCCGGGCAGGTGCCCTGGGGCTGTCATTCCTAATTCCTGGGGTGCAGGGCGCCCAGTCAGCCTCTGCCCCGAGAGCATGGCTCTGAGCACCTGACCACATTATAGCCACTTCCTTTTGGTCCCACAAGGCCTTATGTTTTTAAAATCTCCCCGTGCTTATGGAGGGACTTGAGACATTTAGAGAACTGCATTCAGAGCAAGTAACTTCCTCCAGGCTGTGACGTGCAGTGGAGTGACTTAACACCCAGCAGCCCAGTCTGTAATCGCGCCAAAGCACGGAGGTCAAAGTCTGTGAAGAAAAGTTTTGCTCCTTCCCCCATCCACCCACAGTCCGTCCATACAGTCTTTCATTTGTTCACAGCCCTGCTGGCCCCCAAAGAGATGCAGATCAGACATTGGGATCAGAGAACATTCCACGGCTCCAGCATTTACACGACTCCCAGGGCTGGAGCCAGGCACTGGAATGGGGTCACGCCCGCGCCCCCCAGATGGGTGTCACCCCTGGGGCAGCAGAATTCGTCATTTCAAATCCTTCCATAAAACGCTGCTGGCAATTTATGTGCTTTTCCTTTCAGAGGAACCAGAACAGTTCCGAAGCTACCTCTGGGGGTGGGCCCTGCCAGAGGACTTGCCCAGCGCCAACAGACATTCTCCTGAAAACAGTCAGCCACGCCGGGTCGCCAAGGCGACGGAGGCTGTGACAGAGCCGAGGAGGTGAGGGCACCCAGAGGACCAACACCCAGGGTGCCGCCTTCCTCCAGGACTTGCAGAGGGGCCAGGGCCGGGGAGGGGAGCGGGGGAGGAGTCTGTCAAGGCTGACGATTGCCAGAGCGCTGAGGCTCTGATCAAAGGGCCGCCTCTCCCCTTCTCAGAGATTCTAAACACTTGTAAGAATGCAGACTCCACCTCAGGCCTCTGGCCATGCAGGCCAAAGGTGAGGCTCATTAGAAGCAACTTCTGGAAAGATGCCTGGAATGAGAGGATCACAGGCAGCCGGAGGGAGGCCCCTCCCGGCCGAAACCAGCCCCCAGGAGCGTGTGGGAGCCCCGTCATCGCAGAGCTGGGTCAGACGTGTCCAGGATGATATCATTAAACTTGAACCATAAACCATGAGCCTTTGTGCAGGCAGCCATCTGTCCACCCTCCCCCATCCCCAGCCTGCTGGATTGTTCTGGAAAAATCCTGGCATCCAAAGGTCACTCACTTTACAAGGCCCAGTCTCCTCACGAGGTCTATCGGCCCCGCACACTGACACATCACCAAGTGGGCCAGAATCCATGGGGTACGGGGCCATGCAGGACGACCCAGAAAGACACTTTCATGTTACATCTCATCTGCTCGTGGCTGAAAGCCCAGGAGGCAGGACCAGGTCTGTCCCTTTTGTCCAGCACCTTGGTGCTCAGTGCTTGCGGGATCGCATTAGCCTCCTGCAGCCGCCACACAAACCGCCACACACGGGGCGGCTCAGAACCACGGACGGAAGTCCCACCATGCCGGAGGCCAGAGCTCCAGACGCAGGCGTCGGCACGGCTGGTTCCTTCGGGAGCCTGCGAGGGACAATCTGGCCCAGGCCAGGGCTGCCTCAGGCCTCACGCTCGCGTGGCCGTCTGCCCCGTGTCTGTCTCCAAAAGTCCCTCTCCACCAGACATCGGCTTTACAGACCCCTGCTCCCGAGTGACTTCACCTTGACTTATTCGCATGCGGAGACCCCATTCCCAGATAAGGGCACATTCGCAGGCAACCCGGGTTAGGACGTCTACCCGCTGTTCTGGGGGACACAGTGCAACCCGCCACAGGAATGACTGGTGGAAGGAACAATGCTCCAGCCCAGAAGGAATCTTCTCGAGCACTGTCTCCCTGACCTGGCCTAGGCCCAGGTGGCGAGACTTCCGGCGCGGGGGCCGTGAGTGCGGGAGGCCGCAGCTCTCGGGGCCGCACAGGAGCCGCGCTGAGCCTCCCCAGTCGCGGCCTCTGGATTCGGACAGCGGGAGTTGCCCGTCACCGATCACGGCCCCACTGCACACACGCCGCGCCAGCGCGGGGCGGGACAGGCGGTGCCGGGGCACGCACGGGGGTGTGGGTGTGCGGTGGGTGTGCGGGGTGTGGGGTGTGGTACGCCGTGTGCGGTGTGTGTGCGGTGTGTGGGGTGTGGGGTGTGGTACGCCGTGTGCGGTGTATGTGCGGTGTGCGGGGTGTGGGATGTGGTACACCGTGTGCGGTGTGTGTGCGGTGTGTGGGGTGTGGGGTGTGGTACGCCGTGTGCAGTGTATGTCGGTGTGTGGGGTGTGGGGTGTGGTACGCCGTGTGCGGTGTATGTGCGGTGTGTGGGGTGTGGGGTGTGGTACGCCGTGTGCGGTGTATGTGCGGTGTGTGTGCGGTGTGTGGGGTGTGGTACGCCGTGTGCTGTGTGTGTGCGGTGTGTGGGGTGTGGGGTGTGGTACGGCGTGTGCTGTGTGTGTGCGGTGTGTGGGGTGTGGGGTGTGGTACGCCGTGTGCGGTGTGTGTGCGGTGTGTGGGGTGTGGGGCGTGGTACGCCGTGTGCGGTGTGTGTGCGGTGTGTGGGGTGTGGTACGCCGTGTGCGGTGTGTGTGCCGTGTGTGGGGTGTGGTACGCCGTGTGCGGTGTGTGGGGTGTGGTACGCCGTGTGCGGTGCGTGTGCGGTGTGTGGGGGTGTAGGTAAGGTGCAGTGTGTGTGTCCAGGCACCACCGCTGAAGGGCTTCATTCTGTTACTTGGTTGACTTTGCAGTTGACGGACCCGATGGACTTCGTAAGATTAAAGGTGTTTCTAAGAAGCCAGGAAAGAGCATGCAGCCTCCCGGACATGGGGTGAGGAGGAGGAGCTCTGTTTTGCAGGATGTGGTCGGCACTGAAGGGTGTATTCGTCAGCTCAGACTGCCACAAGCTGGGTGACTGGCACAACGGAAACTTATTCTCCCGCAGTTGTGGAGCGGGGACGTGCAAGAGCAGCCCGCCGTCAGAGCTGGTTCTGCGAGGGCTCTTTTCCTGGCTTGCAGACCGCTGCCTTCTTGCTGTGTCTCCACATGGCCTCTGCTCTGTGCACACACGCAGAGAGGAAGACCTCTGGTGTCTCTTCCTTTCTTACGAGAACAGCAATTGTATCAGATTGGGGCCCACCCTCATGATCTTAATAATCTCCCTAAAGGCCCTCTCTCCAAATTCAGTTGCACTGAAGGTTGGGGTCTCAACACGTGCATTTGGGCGGACACGATTCAGTCCATAAGAGGCAATTTGGGGAAAGAGATATCAAGGTCAACGTCCGCATTTAAGAGAACGTAAAGCACGGAGGAGAGTGGACGTGTGAGGACTGCTGAAAGAATTCAGAGCATGGCACACCCTCCCCCAGGATGCTGGGGTGCGAGGCGGGAGGTGTGACTGTCTCGTTAGTAGCTCTGGGAACCGCCCGCGAGGCCATGGACGTGTGACCCCTGGATCTGCACCTGCAGGAAACTCCATGGAGCTCTCGGCCCCATCAGGGCCCAGAGTCCTCGGGTGAGGGCTGTGAGGAGAGCGTGTCCGCGAGGAACAGCACTGCCCGGTCTCTCACAGGATCCCGCGTGGCCTCGGTGCCACATGCTGAGGGGCTGAAGGAGAGCTTCCCAGTGGACCACGCACACACTCATGGAAGCCTAGAGCTGGGGGCTCCCGCAAGGAACAGCAACCAGGGGATCTGATGCCACCTGTCCTGAGACGAGTGTCCCATACTCAGCAAATGCACTAACAGCAAACTCTACAGTCAGTCGAAGGAGCCTGGTTTCCACCAGGCAGTCACACTGGATGCCAGCTGTCCACTCATCCTCGCCTGCCTTCCTCAGACACTTCAGGGGGCCAGCTTGGTATCAGCCTCCAGACCCGCCAGACTCTGCTCTTCAAGCCACACAGGAATAAGGCGACATTCAGAGGACACCCAGGAAGCCACCTGAGGAGGGTCACTTCCCCTCCCAGATGCACAGTGACAGTAGGGGGGTCCCCCCTTTGTTGACCTTCCCGAAGTGCAGCTAGGCACAGCGGAGGGTGCTGCGATGTGGTCAGGTCCCAGCACAGGCTATTCGGGCTCTGCCTCTTGGGGACTGTAACACCCTACTGAGCCTCGACTTCCTTGCCCGTCAGTGGGCATGTCTCTCAGGAAAGGCGGACCAAGTGGTACTCTGCCGATAAAATCAGTTTGCAAATTGCCAGCGCCAGCCAAGAAAAGTCCACGATTCACCCAAACTGCTGCTCTCTGCGTTGCAGAGGCACTTCTGAAGCAGCTGCCCACGAGAAGGCACCCCCCCAGTCCCAACCCCCCTTCACCAAGGGCTGGCGTCTACAGCTCTCCTTCTCACCACCTCTGCCCAGAGAAGGTGGCGATGGCCCGGTTTGCTGTGTGTGGAAGAGGTTTATTTGCTGCTGGGATTCCCCAGTCACTTACAGCTAAAATAAACGCATCCACATGGTATTTGTTTACAGAGACTTTCACTCATGTTTCACTGAGTACCTTCCTTTCAGCTGAGTGACTGAACCATCACGCACCAGGTTCCTCTTCTTCAGTGACTGCTGTTTCCTGTTCCCTGAGTACAGGTTGGACCCCAGCAGATGGTGTCGGTACAGTGCAAGGGGGTTTCAGTGTCGGATGAGGGTTAAGAAGATGGCCCCCCACATATTAGCTATGCAAATTCCACCAACCACTTAACCCCTCTTAATAGCCTCAGTGTCCCCATCTGTAAAATGGAGACAATAACCGTGCTGACTACCTCACCGGCTATTATAATAATCAAACTTTAAAATCACCTGATAATACTCTAATGTAAACCGCTACTGAAAACAAGAGGTCTGGAATTATTTCATCAATCTGTTTCTAGCATGACAGAATACAATTTATCAGACCAAACTTCTGGCCAAAAATAAGAAGAAACACTGGAAAAAACACAAAGATCCCATTGATAAGGGAACTGCACTGAGATGAGCCTGACATTATGTGCTTTCACCCTCCAAGTATTTGAAAATTCCTAAACAGCATGGAGTTGAGAGGATTAGAAGCCAAACACAAAGTGGCTACCATGAGTGAGCTATCCAGTTAAGCAGAGTTTCATCAGTCTCACAGGGCTGAGGGAAAAACACGGAGTTCAACCAAGAGCTGAGTTCCTTTAGGGATAAGGGAAATGCATGAAAGTGAGTCCAACACTCTGTATCACTTGTCGCATCAAAGCGATTGCTGATTTGCAAACAGTGGCCCAGAAGCCGACAGGCCCTAGAAAAAGCAAAAGTTAAGTGTCTGAAAAGCTGAGCATTGGGCACTCTCATACGCTGTGGAGAATTGTTCAGAGTACACCAAGGAGCATCACAGATGAATAAGGATGACCCAGAAATAAATTTGGCCTCACAAAGACTGAAAATCACATCAAATCAGCTCACTACCTGCTTGAATTTAAATGATCTGCCCCTAATCTCACTGCCTGTGACAAGCAAAAGTAAACCTTCCCTAGGGGAAGATAACATTATTCAGAACCTCGACAACTTATGATCACAATGTCCAGCATTTGTTCAAAAATTACCAAACACACTGGATACACACTACGAGAAAAAAGTCACAAGATAATACTATTGTGGAAACAATTGAACTAACCATCAACAATAGAATGAGAAAATAAAATGTGGTATAGTCATATAATGGATTGCTACATACCAATAAAAAAGCTGCTGCAGAGAATAGCATGGATAAATCTCAGACATAATGTTCAGTGAACAAAGTCAGATACAAAAGAATAAATACAATGAAATATATTTATAGGAAATTCAAATACAGACAAAATTAATCCATGGTGATAGAGGTCAAAAAATGGTTGTCTTTGAGGAAAATATCAGATACAAGAGACAAGAAGGAGAATTTGGGGTGCTGGGAACTTAAAACATCTTGATCTAGTTGGTAATTATTTGGATATGAAAATAGATATAGATATGTATGTGTGTAACATTTCATCAGGCTAAATAAACACTTGGGATTACTGTATGTAAGTTATACTTCATAAAAAAAGATCAAATAAATGTATTTATTTATTTATCAGTCTAAATAAATAAATACAACTCAATACATGATTTTCAAAGTAGATTCGATATAGCAAAAGAGAGAATTAGAGATCTGGAAGATAAATCAGTAGAAAATTAAGTAAGAAAACAAAAGTACAAATGAAAAATACAGAAAATCACTTTAAGAGAAATTTGAGGCAAGAAACATGTAACATATAAGCAAAAAACAAAATAAGTTGGTAGATAGATTTAAGCCCAAATATATCAGTAATTATAAAAAATATAAATTGATTCTTAAATATGTCAATTAAAAAACAAATTATCAGATTGGATAAAATACAAAGTCCCACTCGATCATGTTTATAAGAGACAGACCTTAAATATAAGGATACAGAGAATGTGAAAACAAAAGAACAGAAAATGGTATCTCATGCAAGCATTAACCAATGCATAGCCAGTGATGCTATAACAATAACACATTAAACTCAAAAGCAAGAAACATGAATAGAAGTAAAGAGGTATATTTTATGATAATAAAAGGGTTAATCCATCAGGAAGACACGACAATTCCAAATTCATATGCACCTAATAATATATGCTTAAAATATGCAAATCAAACATTACACAAATAAAAGGAAAAAATAGATGAATCCACAATCAAAATTGGATATTTTAACAAATATCTCTCCAAAATAGATAGAACAGAAAAAAATATCAGTAAATATACAGAAGATTTGAGCAACATGTTGAAATCTCAACAATTTCAAAGAATTGAAAACATACAGATTACATTCTCTATTTTCTGGCTCCAACTGAATTAAGCTACAACTGTGGAGAAATTAAAATTCCCAAATACTCTCTTAAATAACCTGTCAGTCAAAAAGAAATAATAATAGAAATTATAAATACTTAGAAATGAATGAAAATGAAAATATAACATGAAAACATGAGATTAAAGCTAAGGCAATGTTCAGAGGGAAATTTTATACATTTAAATGCACATAAGAGAAAAGAATACAGGCTAAGAATTTTCAAAGTCTCTATCTCAAGAAATTAGAAAAGAACAGCAAACTAAATCCTAAGAAGATAAAAAGAAAGCTCAAGGGATAATTCAGAAAACATTTGTGAATGTAGCTTCTGTCTAATGGGGTTCACCTGCAATGAGATTCACATATAACCCACAAAGTTTCTGAGAGATTTATACTAGCAAAAACACTTCTAGCTTAAACTGAAATGGATAAAGATAGAACTAAATGAAAGGAAGCAGTTTGACCCACAAAATCCTACTGATAATAAGAAGGCTATGAAAACTACTCCACTGAAAACATGTACTACTTTTCATCAAAAAAAAAAAAAGGTAGAAGCGTGACTCAGAGAGTAGAACCAAGAGCCCAGAGGGCAGAGTAAATAGAGAATAGAGAATCATTTCCAGCACTTGAGACTTAATCAAGGAACTTGTAACAATCGCCTAGCTGGATTTCAGAATTGCCATGGACCAGTTACTAGTTTCTGTCTCTCATTTCCCCCTATTTAAAAAGGAATATCTGCAGTGGTTATACTATGCCTGTCCCACCACTGCACATCAGGCATGGAGACAGATACCTTCTCTCTAGTTTCATAGTCTAAAGATGGAGAGGAAGTGCACTGCAGGAACTGTATTTGAAGAGCCTCATCACAGAGACAGTAAACGGAGGAGCGTGAACCATGCATGCATGGGAGGAAAGAAATAAGTATCTGTAGCTGGAGGGGTGTTTTAATCTGTTCAGGCTGCTATAACAAAATACCATAAACTGGGTAGTTTATAAACAACAGAAATTCATTTCTCACAGTTCTGGAGGCTGGGAAGTCCAAGATCAAGGTGCCAGAAGATCTGGTGTCTGGTGAGGGCCACTTTGTCATTCAGAGATGGCGCCTTCCCTCTGCGTCCTCACGTGGTGGAAGGGCTGAGCGAGCCCTGGAGCCTCTTTCCTAAGGGCGCTAAGCCCTCATGACCGAATCTTCTCCCAAAACTCTACCTCCTAATACCATCACCTTGGGGGTTATTTCTACAGATGAATTTTGGGGGACACAAATTTTCATATAAAGGGGAGTGTGGGGTCAAGAAGGTTTTTTGAGTTTTTTACGGAAGAGAATTGAACCCCCAGTCAAGGGTCAGGAAAGTTCACTCTGCCTCTCAAGGGAGGAACTGAAAAGCCCTGTGCCAGTCAGTGTGGATACAGGAGAGGATGAAAAGATGGGGCCAAATCTCATCTCTGAACTCCAAGATGGCACATTCAAATAACCTATTCCACGTTTTCCACCGATGTCTCAAAGGTAACTCAAATTTGACATTTCCAAGACCAGGCCTCATCTGGTAGCTTCCATCTCAGTGAACGATAAGACTCTATCCAGTTGCACGAGGCAGAAATCCAGACCTCGTCCTGACAACATCCGCTTCCTTACCACCCATTGTCCAGTCACCAAGTTCAGAGGCTCTCACTCCCTGAACAATTCTAACATCAGCCCCCTTCTCTCAGTGCCCCTCCACCACCCGCCCACCACCACAGCCCGAGCTGCCAGTATCAAAGCGGGACTCCAGCAACGGACAGATTGTTGGCCTCCCCCAGACCTCAAGGCCAGCGCCTGCAGTGAGAACACACTTCCCAAAATGCAAGTCCCATGTGGCTTTCCCTGCTTAAATCTGACCCAGCAGATGCTCCGTGTTCTCTACCTGTTGGCCTCCCCAGCCCCCTTTTGCTCCTCTCTCCCCTAGCCCTCCGCCCTCAGCCTCACCAGCCTGCCTCCTCTCAGCCCTCGGGTGCACTGGGTGCCCTCTCGCCGCAGACCTCTGCACACGCTACCCCTTCCTCCACTCCCAGCTCTGCTCCTTTGTCTCATAAACTCCTCCCACACACCGGATCTCGCCTAAGTACATCTTCCCACAAGGAGCCCTCTCACCCCCACCTTGATCCGTGGCTCATTAAACAGCATCGAGCAGAAGCCAGCTCCCAGCACCGGGCCGAGTACATGCAGACACTTGCTGAATGAGCAGTGAACCTCGTTTAACCCTTGAAATAATCCTGAGCAGTGGGCATTCTTGGTCTCCCTTTGCACGTGAAAGGACAAAAGCCCAGAGAAGTAAAGAGAAATGGCCAAGGTCTCGGAGCTGCGGACGGGTCCCTCCCCCTAAAGAGGAATGGGAGGCTCAATTCACATCTGATCAACAGAAAGAAAAAACTATTGGGAAAGTATTTAACACATTTTACTTCAAAACATGATACAAAGAACAAGTGGAGAAGTAAATGCTGTGACTAGGGTCCTTACACTTCAGTTCCTTTGTATGTTCTCTTTCTCTCTTCTCCCCAATGTCTTCCTCTCTCCCTGCATTCAGTAGCTGGCTTGTAACCCTTTAAATACTTCCCAAGGAAGCAGCATGAACAGTCTTTCCCACAGATTTGAAAATTCCCTGCAATAAAAATGTCAAGGGTGAAATAAGACAATGCATTTTCTCAGCTCAACATCAGGCCGAATTACATATTAAAGGACCAACATCGGAACAATAAAACTCAGGATGAGAGTCACCTTTAGCTTGCTGGAACCCTGGTTATGGTCCAGATTAAACGCAGTGGGGGCTGGAGCTGAAGTTGTCATTCTCCAAAGTTTTCATACGTGGGGCACAAATCCGCCTGGCCCCTTCCCACCCCCACCTCTGCCACTCCCTGCCACACTATAGGAACCCTGCAGAGGCTGCCTGAGCTTGATTCTGAGAGAGTGTCCTTTTGTGCCAGAATTCAAAGTCTGCATTGTGCCTGCTCTTCCGACAGAAGGCAAATGCCCTGAGGGCCCAACTTCCCTGGGGCTGTAGAAGCGATCCTAGCCCTGCACTGGGCACAGTGTACCTGCTGAACTAAATGGAGGGTTGTCACCACACACGCCCCAACAGGCCAGCTCTGCCAGGCCAGCAGCGTGGCCACACCCTGGGAGCCCAAGCAGCACAGGGCCAGTCCCCGCCTGACCGGTAGGTTCAGAAGTCTCATGCCTGGGGACCAGGTAAGGGTCTTTCATCAGGGCAGCACCTACTCATACTTCCCATAGCTTTTCTAAAAAACTCTCTTATTTAGGTGAAAGGACTCAAAGGCCCCTCTCCCAAAGTACCTGAAAATCCTCTTTCTGTCCAAACACTAGTGTGCACTTTGTTTCTCCCTCACTGACCAGCATGCTCCTTCCTGGACTTTTATGACGTTAGGTGACAGTGCAAGTATCAGACATCAGCACGTGGCTGACTGGAGATGCCTGGCACTCATCCCCCGACAAAAAGGGACCAACACAACAACCAACAACTGTCTTCCAACTGGAGCGACTGGGAAGTAGCTGGAGAGCACGAGGGGAGCAGCGAGTCCCTGAGCAGCGCAGAAGCCCAGGATAGCATCATGGAGAGAGAAGCGCAGCCCCGGCCTCTGCCACGCTGTCTCCCTCGCCAGCACTGGCTCGGAGGCGGGGGGACTTCTTCTTATGGGTAAAAGGTAAGGTGCAGACCCTCAGCAGTCCACATCACTGCTCCAGATGCCAGCGGTCACTGCTGCAGGAGGGTCCCCCAGTCCTCACAGGATCCAAATCCACTGTGGACAGTTGCTGGGAGTCTGCATGACTGCATTGCCCCAGAGCAGGAACCCCCTTGACACCCCCACCCCCATGGCCTAAGCTGCTACAGCGCAGTACCATTTTGAAACCAGACCCACAGCTGCAGTGCATCTTTCCCTCAGGGCAGTAGTCACCAACTCCCTCTGTCCCTGAAACCCCGCCATCATCCCACTACATTTGCACAGGTGCCTGCAGTATCAATACTCCAACAGCCCAGAGCCTAGGTCGAAAAGAAAGACTGAGACCCCAACATCCAAACCCATAGGTACCCTATCCCCAGAGAAACAGGCAGACCTCCATAGCAGGGAAGCCCCGCATATCTGCCTGCCTGTGCTCACGCACTCTTGGAATGACAGCTGGCCTGGAGATGACCCTATCCCAACAAAGAGAGCCCTTTTCAAGTACCTGGCCCTCCCCTAGTCCAACAGGCAGCCCAGAGGCAGCCCTGCACCCACAGATAGGAACCAGTGCAGCTTCCCATCCAGCACTGGCCTGTCCCCCACCCAATCCAACAGCTGGCCTAGAGGTGGCCCCAACCCCTGGCGAGAGCTCCACATAGCTGCTCAGCCCATGCGTGCCCCAGCCCAACAGGTGACTCAGAAGTGGCCCTGACCATCAGAGAGAGCCCCAGGCAGCTGCCTGGCCTGCATGTACCCATCCTCGGCACAACAGCTGACCTCTCAGTGGTCCTACCTTCCAGAGAGCCCACCACACAGCCTGCCAGCCCACTGCACCCATACACACCCAGTCCAACAGGCCACTCACCACTCCTGCCCCCAGCAAAACTACACCACCACCATCACAGCCCACCACACAGCCTGCCAGCCCACTGCACCCAAACACGCCCAGTCCAACAGCCCACTCACCACTCCTGCCCCCAGCAAAACCACACCACCACTATCACAAACTGCTGCAGCCTAGGCCACTGAGACAATCAAAGAAGTTGCAGGTAAGGATTACAGCTGGGGAATCTGTACGGAGATCACACTACTGAGTCTAGCCAGAATCAAAGCCAACACACCATTCCCAACCAACACTCTAGAACCCATCTACAGGGAAAAGCCTCTGCCTACAAAAGCTACCTCGCAAAATAGAAAAAAATCAACTGTTCCATTAGATGTGCAGATATCAACATAGGGACACAAGAAACACGAAAAAGCAAGGAAACATGACACCCCAAAGGAATACAATAAGTCTCCAGTAACAGACCCCCAAAGGCAAGGATATTTATGAAATTCCTGAAGAGAAATTCAAAATAATGATCTTAAGGAAACTCAGTGAGATAGAAGGGAATACAGACAAACAATTCAAGAAGATCAGGGCGACAATTCATGACCTGAATGAGAAATTCAACTAAGAGACAGATATCATAAAAAAGAACCAAACAGAAATCTTGGAACTGAACAACTCAATGAATGAAATTTAAAAAAATACAATTGAGAGCTTCAACAACAGACTAGCTCAAGCAGAAGAAAGAATTTCTGAACTTGAAGACAGGTCTTTTGAAATAACCCAGTCAGAGGGGGGAAAAAGGAATAAGAATAAAAAAATATAGAAAACCTACAAGACTTATGGAACACCATTAAGCAAACAAATATTCACATTATAGTAATACTGGAGGGAGAAGAAATGAAGAAAGGCAGAGAAAACCTATTCAACAAAATAATAGCTGAAATTGTCCCAAGTTTTGGGAGAGATATAGGCATCCAGATCCAGGAAGCTCAAAGTTTCCAAATGAGATTCAACCCAAAAATATCCTCTCTGAGGCACCTAATAATCAAACTGTCAAAAGTCAAAGACAGAATTTTAAAAAATACAAGAGAAAAATATCAGTTCACATACAAGGAAATTCTTATTAGACTATCAGCAGATTTCTCAGCAGAAACCTTGTAGTCCAGAAGAGAATGGGATGATATACTCAACGTGTTGAAAGAAAATACCTGTTTTGCCAAGAATACTATATCCAGCAAAACTATACTTCAGAAATGGAGAAATAAAAACCTTTCTAGACAAGGAAAAACTGAGGCAAAAGACATGAACAGACTTTTTCCAAAAGAAGAAAAGTGGCCAACAAACATGAAAAAATGCTCAACATCATTAATCATCAAGGAAAAGTAAATTAAAACCACAATGATATACCACCTTTACCCCTGTCAAAATGGCCATTATTAAAAAGTCAAAAACAATAGATGTTGGTGTGGATGCGGTGAAAAGGGAACACTTATGCACTGTTGGTGGGAATGTAAACTAGCAGAACCTCTATGGAAGCTAGTATGGAGATTCCTCAAAAAACTAAAAGTAGACCTACCATTCAGTCCCATAGTGCTACTACTGGGTATCTACCCAAAGGAAAAAAAGTCATTTTATAAAAAAAACACCTGCACCTGAATGTTTATCTCAGCACAGTTCACAATTGCAAAGTTATGGAATCAACTAAGTGCCCATCAGCTGAGGAGTGGATAAAGAAAATGTGGCATATATGTACCGTGGAGTACTACTTGGCTATAAAAAGGAATGAAATATCAAAACTAGCAGCTTTTCAGACAAAGAAAAAAGAAAAAAAAAGCAATGAAATAATGTCTTTTGCAGCAACTTGGATGGAACTGGAGACCATTATCCTAAGTGAAGTATCTCAGGAATGGAAAAACAAACACCACATGTTCCCACTTACAAGTGAGAGCCAAATGAGGGGTATATATGGTCACAAAGTCATGTAATGGACACTGAAAGCTAAGAGGAGGGATGTGGGAGGGATGACAGATAAAAATCTACCTATTGGGTACAGCGTACAGTATTCTGGTGACAGGTACGCTGAAAGCCCTGACTTCAGCAGGATACAAGTCATTCATGTAACAAAAACCAGTTGTACCCCCTAAATCTACTGAAATTTTTAAAAGTCACCATCCTTATTTATAAGTCAAATTTCCCACAGAAAGCACTACATATTTATAAAAACTTTCATTCCTAGGTTTATTCCAAAAGAGTTGCTAGATTTAGCAAATAAAAATACAGAGGCCCAGTTAAATTTAAATATTGTATGAGACATAACTTCACAAAAAATTATTTATTGGTTTATCTGAAATTCAAATTTAAGTGGGCATCGTTCAGTCTGGCAATCCTATAAGATTTACATCACCAGCATCCACAGAACAGGAGCTCTTTCTGATCAGATAAAACTCTTCTGGAATCTCATCCTCTCACAAGAACCTGCCAAGGGCCCCACCCATCTGGGCATCATCATATTGGACAATAAATAAGAGTCTTTCTTCAGCAATGTCCCATTTCCGTGATGCTGTGGTTTGACTGTATGTGTTCCCTCAAAATTCCCATGTTGGAAGCTGAGACCCAATGTGATAGTATTAAGAGGTGGGGTCCTTAGGAAGTGACAGTGGATTAGTGCCCTTACAGAAGAGGTAGTGGAAACCAGCTAAGCTCTTTCGCTCTTCCATCCCTTCCACCATGTGAGGACACCGCATTCAAGCCGCCACTTGTAGAAGCAGCGACTGGGCCCTCACCGGACACTGAACCTGCTGACACCTTGATCTTGAACTTCCCAGTCTCCAGAACTCCAGGAAATAAATTCTTATTATTTTTAACTTACCCAGTCTCGAATTTTGTTACAGCAGCAGGGTGGATTAAGATACATGGATTCAGATATTGTGGGTTTTTTTTTTAAAGTTTTCATTCATAAGGGTGAAATTTATCTGGTGCCAGTGGCCTTAGAGAAATGAAAGGCGTTAGAACTACTGTCAGGCAGAGACTGTTGGGGGTGTCTGTACAAGGTGACCCCCAGATACCCCTCCCCACCTGGCTGTCGACTCCAGCCCCTCCAGGCATGAGGACGACAAACCTGTACTCAGACCCTTACGACAAATCCTTGGCGTGGGGCATGTCCAAGATCGCAGGGAGCATGGGGCAGCGAATACCACTCAGCTGGGAGGGGAGGGAGGCTTCCCAGCACTGAAAAGGGGGCGGCCCAGGAGGGAGGAGGGTCCTGGCCCAGCACTGGGGAAAAAGCATGCATTAGGGTTAGGGAAATAAATAGCCCCTGGCAGCTGAGGGTGGAAGAGAGTGTTGGGCATAGGGCTGCAGCCTACCAAAGTTGCCACCCCAGTAGATCAGGGAGCTAGGAACGATCTCACCCTTGTCCAGGAAGCTTTTTAAAGGCCTGTCCCCAAGTCGCCTGCCCCATCACCCCACCATTACTTGGTTGCTTGCATGTCAAATGCAGTTCACACACCTGGAATTCCAATTGGATTTTACAAGCCATGAAACGCGAGCTCTCTGGTGCACATGACCCTTCCCAGCCCCTGCCCTGGAGCCCATAGCTCACCAAAGCTTGGCTCACGCCTGCGGCTGCACCTTCTAAAACAGTGTGGATATCCCGTTTGGGATTTTGAGACCTTAAATGCACATTTTTCCAAAATGCCCCTCCTAGGGCTACTGGATGTGAAGCCAGACACCCCAGACACAGGCCTGTGGGGGAAGAAGGGGCCCCGGAGCCGCTGGCAGCTGGGCCAGGCAGGACACAGCAGAGTCTCTGCACTGGGCTCTCCAGAGGCTGTTTCAGTCTATAAAATGGATTCTTCTTGTTGAAACACTCATTCAGCCGGCATTTATGCAGCATCTACTGTAAGCCAGGCTCTGCAGGGGCAAGGATGCACAGCAAAGGGAACGCTGCCTCTTGCCAAACCAAAGGCAGTGGATTCCGTAGGAAACGTCAGCTACTCTTCTAATTCCTTCTAATTTAGTTCCTCAAAGAACAGCCTCCTCTTCTGCCCAGAAGGCACTGTGAAGTTCAGGAGCCAGGGCACTGCGTGAGAGAGGCTCTCGGCTTGGTCCAGGCATCACCCTAGCAGCGGAGTGACCATGGCCAGTTGGGTCTTTTCACCTCCCTGGGCCTCAGTGTCCACAGGGAAAGCCAAGACGGAGCTGGACTCCACTTTCAGTCTTCTCCGAAACCGTGACGGTCAAGGCCAGAGTCAGCCCTTGCTCTTGCCGCCATTCTGATGCTCGCCAGCCCTCACGCTGGAGTCCCCTTGGAAGTGTCACGATGCATGTGAGGTAGGTCGGGCTTAACCCTCCGCCTTCCATTCCTCTCGGTGGTGACTGTACTTTCGTGCAGGTGTGGCTGGGCCAGGAGATGTGGTCCCTGGAGAGCAGAGCCTGGAAGTGCTGGAAGAAGGAGGTGACCATCACTCGTGCACTTCCAGGAGCTGAATGTTGAGGGGAGTGAAGAGGACCTCAAACTGGGTGTGGGGATGCGGGGACCAGGAGGCCCCCACCAAAAGCACAGAAATCCCAGAGGCCAAAGAGCAGGAAGACAGTGGAACTCGAGGTTGCTGGTTTATCATCTAACCTTCAGGAGCCCCACGTTGTATACAAGCAGCTTTCCGCGGGAAACAATGACAACATGACCTAAACCACTAGAGGCCTCTATCCCAGCCAGCCTGTGACACTGGTGACCTCCACCAACAGAAGCCGGGGTTCTCTCCTGATGTGTTAAAATGCTATGTGAAAGCAGTAAGTGCCACAGGAAAAGGCCGCTGGCGCTGTCCAGGCCACATGCTGCAGGGAAAAGGCAGTCATATAACAGAGTGACTGCATTTCCTCAGTTCCCAGAGATGTTGCCTACGTTGTACCATCTTGATCCAGTGCACATGGCACCGTGGTGGTGGTGTTCAGGGTGACCAGCATGTTCAGTGGTGACTCTTACCCACACAGGCATCCTGGAGGCAGTGAAGCGTGGGCCACATGCTGCACTCAGCGTCTGCCCTGCATTGCGTCATTTATCCCTCGCCACACCCCACGAGGCACATCATGTTGGCGGTCCCACTCGCAGACAGGAAAACCAAAGCTCTGTAAGTTACAGGGCGCTCCCGAGGCCCCACAGCTGGGGGGTTGCTAGAACCTAATCTTGGCCCTGCTGGCTCCCGAGGCTCAAGCTTTAACCGGATGCCATAATGCCACCTCCACAGAGGGCTGCCACTGTGGGAGGGCAGAGAAGAGCATCCATGGCAGCCAGTGCCGCTGACCACCTCTAGAATGGCAGGCATCCCAGCATCCCTTGCCTGCTCCATCGCATGGCCACTGCTATGTTCTCCATCTTGCAGGTGGAAACGCTGCAGTACAAGGAGGTTAAGCAGCTGGCCTCGGGCCTCACAGGTCAGCGAGGGAGTGGCCACGCAGAACTAAGCCAGGCAGTCCAGCTGGAGAGCCTGCTCCCGACCACTGCACACGGATGCTACGGTTCAGAGCCAGGACTAGGGTCAGGCGAGGGAGGTGTTAGAGGGGGAAATTTAAGATGGTGCTCACCCTCAGGGCCTTGCGAGTGCCAGGGTGACCTGCCCGCTGCAGGTTGGGCTTTGCATGCAGAAAGTTTACTCAGGAGTGCCCTGGGACCTGGAGCTACACTGGCCCTGAGAGTCATCCCCTGCTAGACCACGAGGACAGGCCTTCATGTTGTCCACAGACCAGTCACGGATGTGGGCTGCCCTGACTGGGCTGGAACCCTGGGTGAGTGGCTCCCTGCAGCAGGGGTTAGCGCTGAGGCCCTGGTCTCTGTTGCTGGCACGTTGGATATTTGTCAGCAGCAGAAGCTAGATCAGCGTTGGCGGCAGGAGCTCGTGCCACTGGTCCTGTGCAGAGTCCCCAACCCAGCCATCGTGGTCACTCTGTTCATGTATAAAGTTGCCAGATCAAATACAGGAGACACCAAGGTAAATTTGAATTTCAGATAAACAACAAATTTTCTTTAGTATAAATATATCCCAAATATTTTATGGGACAGACATAGACTATAGGAACACTTCCCAACTCACTCTATGAGGCCAGAATTACCCTGATACCAAAACCAAAGACATCTCAAGAAAAGAAAACTACAGACCCATATTCCTTATAAATATAGATGCAAAATCATCAACAAAATACCAGCAAACTAACAGCAGCAACATGTAAAAATATCATACACATAACTGCATGGGATTTATCCCAGTAATGCAAGGTTAGTTTAACCCAGGAAAATCAATCAATGTAATCCAACATACTAACAGAATAACAGACAAAAACCACATGACTGTCTCTATAGATGCAGAAAATGCATTTGAAAAAATTCAACACCCTTTCATGATTAAAAAAAAAGCAACAAACACATACACACTCAACAAATCAGAAATAGAAAGTAAATTTATCAACCTGATAAAAAGCATCTACAAAAAATCCACAGCCAACATCACACCTAATGGTGAAGGACTAGATGCTTTTCCCCTAAGATCAGGCATGAGACAAGATATTCTGTTTCTTCATCTGTATTCAGCATGTACCGTAGCCAGAGCAATCAGGTAAGAAAAAGAAATAAAAGGCATCCAGATTGGGAAGAAGCAAAATTATCTCTATTTACAGATGGTATGATCTCATACATAAGAAATCCTAAAGAATTCGCAAAACTGTTAGAACGAGCGCAGCAGGGTTGCAGGATACAAGATCAACTGGGAAAAATGCAGATTCCCCACCATACAACAGAAACACTGCGCTAGCCTGGCGTGATCAGCAGAATTGCTCCAAAGTAGATTAAGCAAGTACCAAGATAGGGCCTGGAAAAGTGCCCAGTGCTTTCCTGATGCCTCAGCACTTTCTCCTTGGAGCGATCAGCTCAGATCAGCCCTAACTGCTTTAGAACTGCTTTAGCTGTCCTATAGCGCCATGTAGCTAGTTGTAATACTAAAATCCCCACCTAGTGGAGAATTATAATATCATTAAGGTAACACGGGCTGTGTGATGGCACATGATGATGGTACTGTGTGTGCATGATTTGTTTCACTGTGAACAAGCAAAGATACAATGTAAAATTCTGAGTTATGCATTGAGAAGAAATTTAAGGCAACACCACAGGATGGGCAAATGCAGGCTTTGCATGCGAGAAAGCTGCCATGAAAGAAATTCCTGTGCCTCCCAGGTGCAAGTGCCCCTGTAAGGAACCTCTAATAAATGCATCTAACTCGCGAAGCTGGACTTGTCTGAGTCATTCTTTGGTCTCTTGGCACCCTCTCAGTTTGGGGGGCGGTTTTTCTATACTGTCTCAAGATTTTCCTGAAACATCAATATACAAAAATCTATTGTATTTCTCTTCACTTGCAATGAACAATTCAAAAATAAATTTAGAAAACAATTCCATTTACAATAGCACTAAAAGGAATAAAATACTTAGAAATAAATTTAACAAAAGAACTGTAAGACATGCATCCCCAAAACCTTAAAACATTATTGAAAGAAATTAAAGAAGATCTAAATAAATGGGAAGACATCTTGGGCTAATATTATAAGACTTAATATTGTTAAGATGGAAATATTCCCGCAGTGCAATCAACGGATTCAACAGGATCCCTATAAAAATCCCAGCTGCCTTTTTAGCAGAAATTCACAAGCTGATCCTAAAATTCATACGGAAATGTAAAAGACCCAGATTAGCCAAAATAATCTTGAAAAAGAGCAAACATGGAGTACTCATACTTCCTTGTTTCAAAACTTATTACAAAGCACCAGGAATAAAGACAGTGTGGTACTGGCATAAGGTTAGAAATACAGATCAATGGAATAGAATTGCGAGTCCAGAAATAAACCCTTATATTAATGGTCAATTGATTTTTGACAAGGTACCAAGACAATTCAATGGGGGAAAGAATAGTCTTTTCAATAAATGGTGCTGGAAAAACTTAGATATCCACATGCAAAAGAATGAAGTTGGACCCCCTACCTCACACCATATATGAACTTATCTTAATATGGATTAGCTGGGTAAAGTGGTTCACACTTGTAATCCCAGCATTTTGGGAGGCCAAGGCAGGAGGCCAACTAGAGACCAGAAGTTCAAGACGAGCCTGGGCAACATAGCAAGACCTGCACTCTACAAAAAATTTAAAAATTAGCCAGGCATGGTGGTGAAGTTCCAGCTAATTGGGAGGCTGAGACAGGAGGATTGCTAAAGCCCAGGAGTTTGAGGTTACAGTGAGATATGATTATGCCACTGCACTCCAGCTTGGATGATACAGTAAGATCCTCATTCTAAAAAAAAAAAAAAGAAAGAAAAAAAGAAAAAGAAAATATGGATCAAAGGTATAAATGTAAAAACTATAAGACTTAGAAGAAAACATAGGAGTACATCTTTATGATCTTGGATTGGGCAATGGATTCTTAGATCTGATACCAAAAGCATAAGTAGAAAAAGATAAAGTGGACTTCATCAAAATTAAACACTTTTGCTCTTCAAGGAACATCATGAAGAAAATTAAAACCCACAGAATGGGGGTAAATATTTACAAATAAAATATCTGACAAGGGAATTGTATTCAAAATATATGAAGACCTCTTCCAAGTCAACAATAAAAAGACCATCAATTTTAAAATAAGCAAAGGATTTAAACATATATTTCTCAAAGAAAATATATAAACAACCAAAGAACACATGAAAAGATGCTCAGTATCATTACTCATTAGGGAAATACAAATCAAAATCACAATGAGATACCACTTCATACCCACTAGGTATGAAAACAGATAATAACAAGTGTTGGCAAGAACGTGGGGAAATCTAAACCTCACGCGGTGCCATTGGGAATGCAAAATAGTTCAGCCACTGAGAAAAACAGTCCAGGTGCTGCTTAAACACTAAACACCGAGATACTGTATGACCCAGCTATTCCACTCGCAGGTATATATTTATTTATTTATTTATTTATTTTTTTTTTTTTGAGACAGAGTCTCACTTTGTTGCCCTGGCTAGAGTGAGTGCCATGGCGTCAGCCTAGCTCACAGCAACCTCAGACTCCTGGGCTCAAGCGATCCTACTGCCTCAGCCTCCCAAGTAGCTGAGACTACAGGCATGCGCCACCATGCCCACCTAAATATTTTTAGCTGTCCAATTAATTTCTTTCTATTTTTGGTAGAGAGGGGGGTCTCGCTCTTGCTCAGGCTGGTCTCGAACTCCTGAGCTCAAACAATCCGCCCGCCTCGGCCTCTCAGAGTGCTAGGATTACAGGCGTGAGCCACCGCGCCCGGCCACACTCGCAGATATGTAATATAACCAAGAGAGTTGGAAACATAATTTATACAAAAATCTGTACCCAAATGTTCACAGCAGCATTATTCACAGTAGCCAAAAAGTAGAAACAACCCGAATGTCCATCAATGGATAAACAGATAAACAAAATGTGGTATGTCTATATGGTGAGTATCAATTTGGCCATAAAAAAGAGGAAATTCTGATACAGGCTACAACATAGATGCACCTTAAAATTATCATGCTAATTCAAAGAAGCCACTCACAAAAGGCTACATATGACATGATTCCATTTACATGGAATATAAATCCCTAAAAATTGAAAACACATTAGTGGTTGCCAGGGGCTGGTGGGGAGGGAACTGGGGAATGACTGCAACCAGGAACTGGGAATGTTCTGGGATTAGATAGTGGTGATCCACATACAGCTTTGTGGATGTGATAAAAAAAATGAAAACTGAATAATTTGCTTTAAAATGGTGCACTTTATGGCATGTAAACTATGTCTCCATAAAGGCATGTGATTTTCTGCTGCAGATGCCATGGCCTTGCTCAAGAACCCTGGGGAGGGTACTGTCCTGTGTGTCCTGCTCTGTGGCTTGGTCTCATCTGAGAGTCCTCAAGATGCCGTATACCCCTTACCCCAGGGCAGCACTCAAGTAAGTGGAAGCCGACCCTTTAGAGGAAGGACTGGCAAATCAATACTGTCTTGACCCTCGCAGTCATCATCGGCCACTTTTTCAAGTCTCATCACAGCCCTCTGTCCCCAACTGATCCCTACACACACACTGTCACTGGAGTGGTCTTTCTAAAATACATATAACTCCCTTGCTTAAAAACCTTCAGTTCTTCCCCATAACTGATCCCAGTTAAACGGACTTATATTAGAATCTGCTCAAGCTCAACTGCCAGAAATTCTGACTTCACTGTTGTGGTCAGCGATAAGGGGTCCCCAAAGATGTCCACGTCCTAATGCCCAGACCCTATGGATCTGTCATGTTACACAGCAAAGGGGAGCTGTGTGTGCAGATGGAAGTAATGCAGCTATTCAGCCGCCCTCCAGACAGGGAGACCAGCCTGGCCTGTTCAGGTGGCCCGTGTCGTCACAGGGTCCTAGAAAGTGTGGCAGAAGAGTGGTGGTCAGAGTGACAGGACGTGGGAGGGAATCAACTCTCTGTTGCTGGCCGCAGAGGCCACGAGGTGAGGAACATGGCGGCCCCCGCAAGCCGGAGCCTCCAAAAAGCAGCCCGGCCCTGCCCACAGCTTGATTTCAGCCCAGTGAGACCATGTTGGCCTTCTGACCTATAGAACCGTATAACAGATTTGTGTAGTTTTAAGCCACCAACTTTGTGGTCATTTGTTACAGCAACAACAGGAAACTAACACAGTTGATCTGGGAAACAGCCCAGGCACCAGGAGCTTTCAACACACCTCAGGTGACTTCAGTGTGCAGCCAGAAATTAGAAGCACAGGCTGAGGGCAGTATTTCTCAACTTCCAGCATCTACAAACATGGACCTCAATTTTAGATGAACATTTTTAATGATCATCCATTGTCGTAAATAAAATACATTCTCAATATTGTGAGTCACTCACTCTCGTATCTGTGAGAGGGTGACATTTTGTGCACCCTTCACCAAAGCGGCTACCTCTGGCTCACTGACGGCTAAGCCCAGCAAAAGGGCAGGTCTCGTTTCCAGGCAGTTTCTTTGCTTTATCCTTTTTTTAACTAAATCAGAAAATTTTAGCCTATAATTATAGGTTTTCAAAAATGACACCCATCTGTGAGACAGTTCTGAATATTTGAAGCAAATATTGATGCCAAACCCATGTTGAGGGTTAGGGTTGATACATAAGAACCCCAGGAGTGGGACAGGACTTTGCCAAAGAGCAACCTGTGAACATGTCAGTTCACTGAGCAAAAACTGCTCAACCTTGAGAGGGACATTCCACCTATCAGGGATGTCAGCAAACAGACCCACTTGTAATCTGAAGGCGAAGAGAATGATCAAAGGATGTCAACCCAGCAGATAAGAGCAGTTTGCTATTCTAAGGCTGAGACAGTGTTCCTATCTCTCTCCTGAGTTCATGTCTCAGTAAATGAGGAACTAGATAAAATAGAAAGAAGTACCTGGTCTCTTTGTTGCCATTTGGATTACACGCTTTACTGCTGACTCACGATTTTATCTTTAACTTGTGTATACTTAGCTAGTTTATTGTTACTTTGGGATACCTTGAAACTTAAACTCATGACATGTAAATCAGTGACTGATAATAATTGTTTGCTGAAAGAATAAATATTGATGTGGGACTCCACTCGTTTCCTCCTGGCTCATGGGAATGCTGGAGGACCCAATTTCCCAGCACGTTAATCTATACTTTGTCTCTGTCTCCTTTATTTCCAATCTCTTGCGACGTTCCTGCCTGGGACCCGATTTGTTGGTAGAGTCCCGAACTCCCGGCAAACCCAAAGGACGACTTTCAGCATCATCAGACACCATGCTGGGCACCTCGCAGCCAGGAAGACTGGAACAAGGCAGATGGATTCCTTGTCCACTCTATCACATCACTCTCGAAAATACGTCTTCATGTTCCACAGCAGCATTTGAATGTGACATTCATATATGCCAACAGCATCTATTTCTCTAAGAAAAGGCAGTGGGCTGGAGAGAGTCTTTGTAAGAAATCCTGTACCTGACATCAGCACCAGCAGCAACAGGCTTTCTCCTCGGAGCAGAAGGTTCACGCTACTCAAGGTACTGGGTCATCAATGAGGCGTGCCCAGGAACCAGCCACATGGCAGAGTGGGACAGACTGTCCTAGCATATCAGTGTCATGAATAAGCATCTCTGTGTGCATGAGCATTTTGCTCTGGATGCCAGCTTACTCCACAAGATGTGAGAATACAATCTTGCCACTTCCTTCACACAGCACACGGGAACTGTCCACACAGCACAAGGGTACAGTTTCACTATTTCCTTTGCTACCTAACCAAGATCAGGACAGCTGTTGCTGCCAACAGGGCCTGGAGAGAGCGCAGATCCCTCTCTGATCCACAGAGCAGCCCACTCCTCACTGTGCCACAAGCCTATTTCAGGCTTGTCTACGAGTTGTCTGTTGTCCCTCCAAATATGTTCTTTTTTTTTTTTTTTTTTTAGACAGAGTCTCACTGTGTTGTCTGGGCTAGAGTGCCGTGGTGTCATCCTAGCTCACAGCAACCTCAAACTCCTGGGCTTAAGCGATCCTCCTGCCTCAGCCTCCTGAGTAGCTGGGACTACAGGCATGCGCCACCATGCCCGGCTAATTTTTTTTCTATATATTTTTAGTTGTCCAATTGATTTCTTTCTAATTTTAGTAGAAACGGGGTCTCGCTCTTGCTCAGGCTGGTTTCAAACTCCTGAGCTCAAACAACCTGCCCACCTCGGCCTCCCAGGGAGCTAGGATTCCAGGCGTGAGCCATCGCGCCAGGCCTCATCTAATTTTGGAATAGAAAACAGCTAAGGTTTTTGGAAATCCGTAGGGGTAGAGAGGATTTTTTCTATTATCTTAAACTATCCTATCCATGAATGTAAATTGGTAGAACCTCTTAAAAAGGAATTTTGGTGACAGTTATTAAAATATTAAATGCATGTAATTTTTGAACTAGCTATTCCATTTCTAGGAATTATCATGAGACCTATACTCATATCTTTGTTCAAAGATGCAAACTTAAGGATGTTCATCATTATTTATAGTAGCAAAATTAGAATTGGTTAAATGATTTGCAGTATACATACAATACTACACAATCTTTAAAAAGCATGAGATAGATCTATAAATACTGAGTGAAATACTCTCCAAGAATTATAAAGTACACTAAGCAAGATGTAAAACAATATGTATTGTGCTTCTATCTGAGTAGAAATAAGACAAGAACACACACACACACACACATACATGCATGAAACTTGTTCTGGGACTAACTCTGGAGAGATGAATGATGTTTGAAATGAGATGAATATTTACTTTGATTGTCCAAGTATACCTGCTTGAATGTTACCATATGCTCATAAAAAAACTCTAAGGCTTTAAAATATTTCAAAAGTGAAATAAAATTCAAACTGAACTCACCATTTCAGTGAGGATGCTTTTGCCTGAAAGTAATAGTAAACCAGACTCCACTTTGTTTTTATTGGCTCTGTAACCGGGAGTTCATTGGCCCACGTAAGGGAAGCCAGAGCAGGGCAGGCTTCAGGTTTAGCCCAGTCCAGACTGCCAGGGCTGCTATTCCTCTGCTTGTTTGATTCATTCTCACATTGGCTTTTCTCATGGCCAAATGCTGCCTTGATATCTATTCTCTTTAATGTCTAGAGAAGGACGTTAAGCCTTCTTAGAAGGCTTTGCATGTCTCCTCTCAGGTCTCATTGGCCTAAACTGGTTCTTTTGTCGTTCCTGAACCAGTCCCTGTGGCCAGAGAAATGCCATGTGCGGATAAGCTTAGGCCTGGGTTCCTGCACCAGTCACTGCGGCAAGGGAGATGGCATTACTCTTAATTCAAAATAGCCTTTCTCTGATGCTGAGTATGATAGTATCCCTGAAGTACACGGGAAGAGTCATACTGGAATCTGAATTAGGATACTGTCAGGTAGGGTAGGGAAGGAAATGGGTGCTTTGCAGGCAACCAACACGACTATGACTCCCATCCTAATCTTCCTCAGCGATATCATAAAAGCCTTTTCATTACGGCCTCCACAAAATTATCCTGGTTCATAAAATTATTGTCAAAGAAAAGTAATTAATTTCTCTTCTATGGCAACAAACAGAGCAAAGCCTGGCAATAATAATCATAGTACGACCTTTGAAAAGATATAATTTGTAGGAAGTGTTCCCATTTGATGTAGAATAAATCATTTGTTAGATTATCCTATTACTTAGGATACAACCATTGAGGGAATAGAACTATATCCTTCAAGAATGTCAGGCTTGGAGAGAATGTAGAATAATTATCGTCATGATGGATGTATTATAATTATAAACTCCAAAGTGGGATTCATTAGGTTTAACTTTCCTCTCACTAATGATTGACTACAAAGAAACAATGTAAAGGTTACAGAGATAAGCCCACAAAAAGCCTGACAAATAAGCAACAGAGTCTTTCCTTGCTAATAACAGGATTAAGCTAAAATTACCATGAACATTCTGTTTCTCCCAGATTGAGCCAAATGTAGAGTAGGTATCAGTACTATCGACAGAAGGAATGGCAACTATGACCGTTCTGGCTTTTCAGTTTTTCACAGTACGCCCAGTAAAGGAGGATATTCCTGACGGACTGCGTGATGGAAATGAAGCTGAAAAGCTCAAGAGCACCATCTACGAAATAAATATTGTTAGCCATATCTGAGACTTCAAAGTCCAGTCTTTTAGGTCTCAAAAGACCTGTTCTCCTGGGCTGCATGGAATTCTTCCTATGTGAGTGTTGGAGTGGTGATTAAAGTGAGTAATGGCGAATTATTGGAGTGTGCAATGTTGTGTCTCCCCAAAATTCATATGTTAACTCCTAATATCCAAGCGATGGTGTTTGGAGACAGTGCCTTTGAGACGTGATTAGGTCACCAGGGTGGAATGCCCACAGATGGGATTAGTGCCCTTGTAAAAGAGGCCTCAGAGAGCTCCCTCAGCCCTTCACCATGTGAGGACACAGCAAGAAGGCATCATCTATGAACTAGAAAGTGGGCTCCCACCAGACACCAAATCTACTGGTGCCTTGATCTTAGATTTCCCAGCCTCCAGAACTATAAGAAATAAATTTCTTTTGTTTATAAACCACCCAGTTTATGGTATTTTTGAAAATAAATTTTATTGTGTATATTTAAGGTATACAACATGATGCTATGGGATACATACAGGTAAAATGATTATTGTAGTGAAACAAACAGCACAATTTCACAGTTACTCATTTTGTGTGTGTGTGGCAAGAACAGCTAAGATCTACTCATTTAGCAGGAATGTCAAATACAGTATAATTTTGTTAACTATAGTCCTCATGCTGTGTATTAGCTCTCTAGACTTGTTCATCCCACATATGTGCTACTTTGCAACCTCTAACCTACATCTCCCTATTTACTACCCTTTGCTCCCACCCCTGGTAACCACTGTTTTATTCTCTATCTCTGCATATCTGACCCTTTTGCATTAAGATTCCACATATGAGTGAGATTATGCAAAATTTTTCTTTCTGTGTTTGACTTATTTCACTTAGCATGAAGTCCTCCAGGTTCATCCACGTTGTGGCAAATGGCAGGATCTCCTTTTTAAGGTTGAATAATATTCCATTGTGTGTATACATATATATATACACACACACACACACACACACCACAATTTCTTTATTCATTCATCTATTGATAGTGTTTTCTTATAGCAGCCCAAATGAGTTAAGAGAGTGAAGCCCGTAATTACAGTGGGCATATTAAATGCAGGTTGAATGGAGTTTAAAAAAAAATTCCATAGTGTGAAGTTTGATCTATTAAAGACAACTGCCCTATTAAGAAGATGCTCTAATAATCTGAAATATTCTAATATTTGGTTCATGTATTCTTGGCTATGAGTTTTTGGGGAGGGGTGATGGGAAGTAGACTTGGATCTGGATTTGAAATGTCTCACAGGGAGGGTTACAAGTATGGGTCCTTGAAGGGCCCTGTACCATAGGACGACTTGGTGGTCTATTCTGTCCTATCACATCTTGCAGTTGCGTGATCGGATGTCCAGTGTTAAGAGTCATCAGGCACAGGTGATAAATAAACTATCTTCATCAATAGTCCCATCACCCCTGAGATGAACCCAGAGAAAAGGGGAGGTTTATGATCAAGTTGCATGACATTATCCCCTAGCAGGCCTAGGGGGTAGAAAAAGGAATAATAGCTCCTTGCGAATCACTGACTTATGTTTTGGCCCAGAGTACCATTTGCATTTGCCTGGCTAATGAAAGAAGTCATGTTACACACGGGGCCATTAGAGTCCCTAATAAGACAAATTAGTTTTCTTGACAGGGCCCCAGTGGCCACCTCAGTTTGTGTCCTGGCACTGCAGAAAGACATGGATCCAGGCCTTGTCTCCTGCAATATATAACCAGCTATAGTTGCACGGGAGGCCTTCCTCACTCCTAGTTTACACGACTGACTGTCAGGGTGTGCCCAGAGGCTTGCAAGCACGGACAAATATAAGAATTTTGTTTTGGTGGCACTGGATGAAATTTGCCCATACCTCTGAGGTTGTAGGACTATACAGGAGAGGTTTTTGAATGCGTGACCTGGAATAGGGATAGTTTTCTGACTTCTTGGTCTCAAAGCACATTAGAAGCTAAAATTAATCATTGGAAGAGTTAAACATCTGGCCTTAATTTCTAGGGGCTCATGTCTACTGAGGGCTTCATTCTGACCTTACTAAAAGTAACAGATCTTTTTGAGGAGGGGTTTTTAGGCATTAAAGGTGAATTTCATGGTGAGGAGCTGCTTTTCTACCCTAGTAATTAAGCTCCTCTGGCATCAGTGTGTGTGAATCTATTGAATGTGTAGCAAGGCACCTGCCCAGGTGTTTTTGTAGGACAAGGGTATTGGAATCATCAGTCTCTATTACCAATTAATGCCAACATATTACAGGGTCTCCAATTTCCTGACTGCTGTGGCAGTGGCTAGATTCTGAGTGACCTCTTGGCCTTTCTCTGGAACTGCACTGTCATAGTCACTGGCCACATGTAGCTATTAAGCATCTGAAATGTGGCTGTTCTGAATTGAGATGTGCTCTGAATATAAAATAGAACCTGGATTTAAAAGATTTAGTCTAAAAAAGTATAAAGTATCTCATTAATCATGTTTAATATTAATTATATGAATACACAATAATACTTTAAATATCAGGTTAAATAAAATATATTATTAAAATTAATTTCACTTATTTCTCTATTCTCTTTTCAAATTTGACTCCTATAAAAACATAAAATGACATGTGGCTCATTATCATGTTTCTTTTGCACAGTGTTGCTCCATAGGATAGTCAATGGGAAAGTTAGGCTGATGAATGTGTGGCCAGAGACTACAAAATCCAAAATCTATGAATATTTCTCTCTACATTCAAGGTATTCAGAAGCGAATTTCTCTAGTTAGCCCAGAGGTGAGTTTAGCACATCCACTTCAGTCCAGGACTTTCAGCACCAGAGATGCATGAGAGGCAAGACCCAGGGATCCGGTAAGTCTATCAATTCAGAGAGTCATAAAAATATTGTTAATTAATTGCTAGGAAACAGTAATAATATTTTTAGCTAGTACTCAAACAACTGAATTGGGTTTGGAAAAATTTTTTTATTTCCTGAGAGATACTCCCAAGGCTTTAGGCTCCGTAGAGATCTAACTCTCTAATGAGCCTAGCAGTACTGGCCCATGGGTACCGGCTAGGGAGGAGGGGAGAGGGCAACGGTGCCCTATGGTCACTGTGTGCAGGCCACAGTATTCCTGACATAGGGTCTCATTCTTTCTAAGAACGTGGGACCCTGCAGCCTGATTTGAAGTGGGAGGGCGCTTTTCTCCAAGAATAGTTGGCTATTGTTGTGGGAATACTATAGACATAAGTCAGCATCTGTCACAAATACACTCTGAAAGATTGATTGGGTTGTGTCAGACACTGTGGAGACATTAGACTGTGGTTGGCAACAGGATATTGGGACAGTGGGAAAAGCAAGGCCAGAAAACAGTCACAGCACTGGCTTTCTAACACAGACGCCATGGTGACCAGTTGCAGCCTTTCTTCCCTGAGGTATCTTTGCCACGTTGTGGGGCCATCTGGAGAGTGTTTGCCAATCTGTACTCTGCCATCAAGCAGCTTGATTCAACTATGTGTCTGGAAAGGAAAATTTAGGTATCCAGTGGCACTCAGTGGGCTCTACTTCAGTCACGTTCCCGCTTGGTTTCCCATTTTTGGCTGTTGTTCCCATTCACTGCTAGGCTGCAGACCTTTGGACTTGACCATTATGTCTGATGGCTCCAGCCTCAGACCCTTGCCTCTCCCTCAAGGACTTCGCCTAAGATCTGTTCTACCAGATGTCATTTATTTGTATTTCCTCACGTATTCAAAAAAAAGTTAGCACAACAGGCCTGACTACTTTTCTTTGAAAGCCCTCCTTGCAATATTTGCCCTTGGCTAGCATCTGGGAACTTGGATTTGGGAAAGGTTCCTACCATGTAACTGAAAAAATGGCTTGCTGTACCTAAACCGTTTGTACAAATAATTTGGTTTATGCTGAGAAGCTGCTTTCCTTCTAGGAGTCTGGAATTTGGTGGTAGGCAGAGGGTGCCTATGTGACTGACGTCCAGTAAAAACCCTGGGTGGGGTTCTAAGTCTATAATGAGCTTCTCTGGTACAAAACATTTCAGGTGTCATCACGACTCTACTAAGGAATTAAGCCTGTCTTGTGTAACGCCACTGGGAAAGTTGAAAGCTTGTGCTTGATTTCCTCTGAACTTCGCCCTGTCTGCTTTTACCTTTGCTGATTTTGCTTTGTATCCTTTTGCTGTAATAGATCACAGCCATGAGTGTGACCATATGCTGACACCTGAGTCCTCCTAGCAAATAACTAAACCTGGAGGTGGTCTTGGGTACACTTGACACATCAGGTAATATACAGAACACACTGGAGGAAGATTTGAATGTGAGTAATTCTTGGCTTGATTGTCTTTCTTTCTTCTTTTCTTTTTTTTGAGAAAGGGTGACAGGGTCTTGCTCTGTCACCCAGGCTGGCATGCAGTGGTGTGATCATAGGTCACAATAAGGTCCAACTCCCAGGCTCAAGCAATCCTCCTACCTCAGCCTCCCAAGTGGCTGGTACTACCAGTGCATGCCACCATGCTCAGTTAATTAAAAAAAATTTTTTTTTTGCAGAGACAGGGGTCTTGCTATGCTGTCCAGACTGGTTTCAAACTCCAGGCCTCAAGCAATCCTCTCACCTAGGCCTCCCAAAATGCTGGAATTACAGGCATGAGACACTGCACCCAGCCTGATAGTCTTTCTAAAGAGTTAAGAATTGGAACTCCTGGATACATCAAACAGTACAGAATGTGGTTGGGAGACCCAAAGCACTAAAATTGAGGCCAATAGTATGTGGAAAATTGGCATATGATGTAGACTTCTCAAAAGATACCTGTCAGGAAGGGTTCTATAGAATATACTCAAGAGAGATCAGTGGAGGAAGACCAAGGAAAGTTTGGAAGGTTTGGAGGATTTGGTATAGTAGAAAGACACACAGATCAGAATCCAAGGCCATATCCCAGAAAAAGGGACAGAGACAAGGGCTAGTCTTATCTCAGTCACACTGGCTAAGTAGGTCAAAACCAGGAAATTTGCTGAAAAGAAGAAAAAATAAAACTAATAACAACACAATGACAAATTTCTTTCTTAAAGAATATCATTCTTGATAAAGCTGTAGTTAGGAATCATTTTAGGGACAAAAAGTTCACAAGTAGAAAGAGTAAAAAAAAAAAAGATGGAATTATTGAGAAGTATTTTCATTATTCTGCCCTGGAATATGCAAGCTGTTTGTATATGGATGGGGTAGATTAGGTTTAGTGCTGAATATTTTTCAGGTATCAAATATTCAAAAAATACTAAACACAGCCTTGCTAGGCCTCATTAGTTTTTTTTTTCTCACAGAAAACCAGGGTTCAATGGGAAAGCAGCCCCTGATTTTTCAAAAGACATAATATATGGCGGTTATGAACATGGACTTTGGAATCAGATGCCTATTTCTGAATTCTAGTCCTAGTTATTTAGCTATGGGATCTTGGACAAGTTAATAAGCTCTTTATGCCCTAATTGTCTTATCTTAAAATGCAAATAATAATTATCATTACTTCATAGATTACTGAAAGTATTACCTGAATTAATCCATGTAAAAAACTTATGTAGTGCCTGACATATAGTATATGTTCAAAAAGTGGTAGATATTATTATTGTAAGACATGATTCCTGGGCTCTTAGAGAGTGAATTCATATGATGTTGTAAATACTTGAGGGCTATAATGATACATGCTAATAACTTATAAATGTGGTAAAACAGAATGTCCTCTAAAAGTTTAGCTATAAAACTAACCAAAAGGAATCACCTGAAGGATAGCTCAAAGGCCTGGAAAATTTTAATGTAACCAGTTTGAAGTTATTATCATATCTTACAAATGTGTCAGTCCAAAAAAGTAGTTGTTCAACTGTGGGAGGATAGAGCAAGTAGTTCCAGGACTTTGGGTTTTATGACCTAGTTAGAAAAGAATTGGAGGACCTGATGAAGTGCTGCCAACTTTTCAATTTACCTAAGACTGGCATGAAAAAGACCCAATAGGCCAGGCAGGGTAGCTCACGCCTGTAATCATAGCATTTGAGGCTAGGAATCACTTGAGGCTAGGAATTTGAAACCCTGTCTCTGCAAAAAATGAAAAAATTAGCCAAAGTGTGGTGTGGTGGCCCACACCTATAGTCCCAGCTACTCAGGAGGCTGAGGCAGGAGGATTGCTTGAGCACAGGAGTTTGAGGCTGCAGTGAGCTATGATGATGCCATTGCACTCTAGTATGGGTGAAAGAGTGAGACACTGTCTAAAAAAAAAAGCAAAAAGATAAACATAGAGAGCAAGATGGCTGAATAAACACCTCCAGCAATTGGTGGGTCTGCAAACTAATACAACCTCTATAGAAAGTAATATGGAGATACCCCAAAGAACTAACAGTAGAACTATCATTTGATCCAGCAATCCCACTACTGGGTCTTTACCCAACGGAAAAAAAAAAAAGAAGACATTCTGGAAGAAAGACATCTGCACTCAAATGTTTATAGCAGCACAATTCACGATTATAAAGATGTGGAAACAACCCAAGTGCCCCTCAATACATAAGTGGATTAATAAAATGTGGTATATATATACCGTGGAGTACTACTCAGTCATAAAAAATGATGAACTACCTGTTTTATTATTCTAGATGGAGCTGGAG
>CAUYSK010108512.1:0-10813 GCA_963575035.1 Avahi laniger
AGACACATGTCTACAGATCTTAATACACATATTTAATCACTCAACATGTTTCTAATTACAGGATTTAAATAGCCTATTATTTTCTTACTGAAATTGTAATCAGCCATGGAATTTTTTTTTTATTTCAGCATATTATGGGGGTACAGATATTTAGGTTACGTATGTTGCCCTTGCCCTCCCCCCAGTCCGAGTTTCAAATATGTCCATCTTTCGGGTGGTGCGAATTGCACTCTTTGTATTTATCAACAAATAAGTGCACATATAAGAATAACATCTATTGGATTTTGGGCAGGGGGGAGGGGGAGGAGGGAGGAGGGGACGGGTATATGCATACACAGAGTGCAATGTGCACCACCCGAAGGATGGACATATTTGAAACTCAGACTTAGGGGGGGAGGGGGGGGCAAGGACAACATACGTAACCTAAACATCTATACCCCTATAATATGCTGAAATAAAAAAAAGAAAAAAAAACTCAGCAGTATACATCAGACATTGCATAATACTTATACTATTTATAGGATACCTTCCTCTTCCTCATTCATTACTGGTCATTTTGAACATCTATTGAACTTGACTAGCTATGATTACTGACATGACATGTTTATTATGTAAATGTTCTCTTCTACCTCCCATCAAGATGGTTTAAGTTCCTTAAGGACAGGGACTAATTGTTCCTTGAACTGCCTTTATGGTACTTACTGAAGAAATGAAGTACATTAAGGTTTTACTAGAAATTTCTGGAAGTCAAGGGAAATATTCTGAAGTTCTCAAGACTTAGTTTCCTTATTGATATGATGAGGAGGTTGAAAAAGAGGATATTCTGGGATTTTTATGATACCCCTATTAATACCAATTAGAAAATAGGTTAATATCCTTAGTATTCTGGTATATTAAAGAACTTAAAGATTTTTTTTAAAGGATATAAATATTTTGTTTAAAGAATAAGAAACATCTGTATATTGAGGATGAATACAATGGGGAGAGTTCGAAATACTGGTGTGGATCTTTTATTGGGAACAGAAAACAAAAATCTCCATGAGACATTGAGAGTGTATTTCAAGGAGTATTTGATAACTTTTAACAAAAAAATATTTCATATTTTTATTTAGGAAAATCTCCTTTTTTAGTTACTGACTTCAACAGCTGTTTTCAAAATAATAAACTTCTGTCAGTCTGAAAATGGCCTTCGAGTTCACACTATCCAGTGTATGTATCTGTATTTGTGTGTGTATATTATTTATAACTATGAATGGAAAAACCTTAGGTATAACAAATCATTTTCTATTTCTCTAAAAGTAGAAATTCTAAATATAAGGCATTTTTGATAAAGAAAACCAAAAATTACTCTGAAAAGGCAACAGCAAATGTGTATTTCACATTTCCTGAGGGAGAAAAACCATATTTAAAAAATTATCAAAAAGGTCAGAGAACAATTTCACACCTCCAGGATGTCCCTTGTAAGACAAGACCCTTGGGATCTTAATTTGAAGAGGTTATGGATCCCAAAAAGCTCTCCTCGATGCTCTTTTGATCCTTGAACTGCTTCAAAATACCGTTTGGCATTTTCACTTCCAACCACCACACAGTGAAGTTGCTAAAACAGAAAAAACACAAGATATTTTTGAAGTGTTTGTTCCAAGAATATGTCAGAATTTCCTGGCATTCCCTGTATAGACACAGCTTTAGTTAGAGCAGGCAGAATCTCCTTAGGGAGGAAATTCTGTTTTAATTTCGCTGGCAGTTGTTGCCATTAGCAGAGATCTTACATTTGCTATTTTATCTGTTTTCTAACTGAGTCAAGATTACATCTCTATGGAATAGTCATCTGACATAAATGTATAGTAATAAAAGCATACATATGAATATACTTTTCTCCTTTTGAAACCCTTATTACAATAGGAACTACTAAAACTGGCAGAAATAATCACTGTATCACTAAAGTTAAATTATAATCTAAAATAATTATATGATAACCACCTTGGTGGCAAACTAATTGTGGTATGATCACACTGTCAACTAACAGCAAAAACCCTATCACTGTTTTAGAAACACTCCATCTTTGAAACAATTTTGAATATAGAAAGACCACTGGCATAGAACCCTTAAGGACGTATACCACTTTGGTATCAACATTAGTGTGTACCCTCCATTTGCTAGATATTTTACTAAAAGTACGTAAATACGTAAAATTAAAATACAATCTGATTAACCCTAAATGCACTTCAAAATTTCTTGGAAGAAACGAAGAATGCACAGAATGGAAAATAACTTTAGTTTATTGTTGATGGAGGGATGAGTAGGAAGTGATGTTTAACTACTGTGCTTATCATTTGAATTGATATGCACTGTAATAAGTTAATCTAGGTAAATGAAATTCTTCTCAGTAATAGCTACCATTTATGGAACACTTACTACATGTGAAGCATTTTATTTATATCCTCTCATAGAATCCCTACTATGACCTTATGAGATGGTATTATTTCCATTTTAGAAATAAAGTGGAGTTTCTCTATTATAAAAATAAAAACCTTAAGTTTAGAGGAATTAACAGTTGCCAGCTAAGAAGTATTATTCCTGAAATTTGCTTGGTTTGGCTGAATTCAATGTATACTCTTAACATTGTCTCACCTCTAGGATGCCCCTCTTAAAACAAGACCCTTGGGACCTTATCTGAAGAAGTTATGGATCAACATACCAAAAGTTGATCAGTTCGATATCAATGTCCCAGAAATATGGGCTATAATGCTGGGAATACAGAATCACAACAGCAATCGATGTAACTGATGGTGCAGTTCCCTATTTTTCCCTTGCTACTGAATCTTCTGTAAACACTGACGATGTCAGACTGTAGGACCTCTGCCTATAATAACCAGGGTGATTGGTAACACTTATAAAGGCTTAACTGAGTCGTTTTAAGTTTCCTAGCAAAGTTTTATCACAAAATTTACAAAAACCACATTATTTTGTAGTTAAACTAAATTTCCCAAAATAAGAAAACTCTAGTAAAAGTGAAAACCAGGTGTGTCCATCTGTAGGGTAATTATAAAAAAATCATTTTAGAACTCAAGAAGGTGGGGAAAAATCAATAATGGAAAAATGTAGCTTAGTTTCTATCTTAAGAAAAGTCCATACAAGGCCACAAAGTGCTTGGATTTCGTCATAATAGACAAGGTATGCAAGACCAAGAAGTAAGAAGAAAAGAATGTTAATCATCATAAGAAGTTTATGGCCCCTTTTTCCATCTTTAATGCCAGCAGCGTGGCATCTTCATAGCTTTCTCTCTGACCCTCCGCTTCTGCCATCACATCTCCTTCATTTCTGCTTTCTCTGATCGTACTATCTCATAGTCTCTTACAAGGACCCTTATGATTACTGTTCTGATAATCCAGGTGGCTTCAGAGATTAGGATGTGAACATCTTTGGAGAACCATTATTCAGCCTCCTGCAGTACGAAAGTGCAGAAAGAATGACAGGGGCAATCAAAATGACACAGAAGCCATCCTAAAGAGGCTCCCATTGGTCAAATATCAGACAATGTGAACATCAAAGTAAATAATGATATTCGATGAGTTGTGATCTGTTACTAAAATAGGAATTCATGAGTTCACACATATTAAATAAATAAATAGAAGGGAAAACTTTTTTTTTTTTTTTTTAATAGTAGAGTGCCGATGAGCAAACAAGAAGGAATAATGGAAATAGAAAAATCACCACCTGACAGTCATCATAGTGGTAGCGGATTCAGGTAGGAATTATCAATAAATGCTAAGGCTCATAGATGCAGGTTTAATGAGGAATGGGATATTGGCATAATCAGTCTCAAAGGCTCTCCCCATAAACTAGTTACCAGTGGTAAAGGGAAAAATTAGCAATTGTGCAGTGGAGAAAGCTGGCAGACACAAACTTGACCTGCAATCAAGATTAACATCACCACTGGTAGAGCAGGTCACCACCATGTGCCTTCTGACTGATGCAATGAGAAGAGCACAGCCTTCTTAATTTGTAAGACTTATAAAGGCTTTGGTATTCCTGCCAAGACTGCTTGGCGTGAGTCTGGACTTGAAGAAATATCAAATGGACCCAGACTGAGGGACATCCAGCATAAGGAAAAAGCCTTATTCTTTAAAACTGTCAAGGTCATGAAAGACAAAGTAAACCTAGGTAATTACTCCAAGTTGAAGAACACTGAAAAGACACAAGAGGTAAATGTAGCCATGATCTTGGATTGAATTCTGGAACAGAAAGGAAAAAGGAGACATTGCTTGGAGAGCTGGGGGAATCTGAATGGGGCCTGTGGATTCAAAGTAATGTTGCATCAGTGTTAATTTCTTGATATGGGCAACTGCATTTGGAGAGGAGAGTTGGGGGGGGCAAGTTGCAGAACAGTGTATACAACTCCGTATTTACAATGCATAAACTATTTTTATGTATGTATAAATAGGAGAGTATACTTCTTTCAGGGAAGAACACGCTGGACAATTCAGAGAGTGTCCTTGCTTTGGGGAAATACACACTGGTGATAAGTCTGTTGCTCTCTCAGATGGTTCAGACAAAAACTAAAGATAATGGCTGCGAGAAAGAGAAAGCAAGAGTATAAAATCTTAACAAGTGGGGAATTTGGGTGAAGCTAACTGGGGGTTCTTTGGGCTGTTGCAAACCTTATGTAAATACTTCTAAATAAATTTTTATACATACATATATGAGATGAATTTTTGAATGCCAAACTTTAGATTGCATACAATGTTCCAAATTAAAGGAGTATAGCTGCAATATGAATGATATTTTTACTTTTAAAAAGTACAAAATATCTGAATGCATTATCACAACAGACGCAAACAAAACACATGAAAACAAAAGTCCCCCTTGAACAATATAGATCACCTCTTATTAATCTAACCAGTGTTATAATGTTTGGGTGTATCCTTCTAGATCTCTTTCAATGCAGTTAGAGCTATACACATATACAGATGGTCCCTGACTTACAATGGGGTTATAGCTGGATAAATCCATCATAAATTGAAAATATTGTTAAGTCTAAAGTGCAATTTCAACTCACGATATTTCGATTTATGGTGCGTTTATCCAGATGTAACCCCGTCGTAGTAGAGGAGCATACTGAATGTGTATTGCTTTAGCATCACCATAAGTCAAAAATTCATTAAGTTGAACAGCTATAAACCATCTGTACATATAGAAATAATTTTATGCATAAACACAATTGATAGACTATACATACTATTCTGCAAGTTGCTTTTTTGACTCACTTAAAAATGTCTCAGAGGTCTTGCCACATCAGTACATTTGATCTGACTAAAATTTTTTTTTGTTGTTGTTGTTGCAGAGTATTTTGTAATATAGGTGTATCAGAATTTATCATTCTGTTATTGTTGGACATTTAGGCTGTTTCTCTTTATTTTTTAAACAAACACTAGACATGCTGAATATAAATTCTTATCATCCTTCATTGTGCATAAGCAAGAGTATTTCTGTCCTTTAGATATAGAGAAGGTGCTATGTGTTTTAAAATGCTTAAATTAGCCTCTAAAATAAATGTACAAGTTGTATTCTCAACAACAGTGTATAAGTTTCTCTTTATAGATATTCCCCACCAACAATGAACCAATCTTCCCATCCCATCCCATCTCCCAAAAAACCCAAAACAAAATTTAAAAAAAATCTTTTACAGGCCAGGCACAATGGCTCATGCCTGTAATCCTAACACTTTGGGAGGCCCAGGCAGGAGGACTGCTTAAGCCAAGGAGTTTGAGGTTGCAGTGAGCTATGATAATGCCACTGCACTCCAGCCTGAATGACACAGTAAGATCCTGTCTTCAACAACAACAAAAAAAATCTTCTGCAGAATGTACAGAACACAATCTTATTTTATTTCGCATCTCTAGATTATAAATGTGGTTAAAGACCTTCTGAGATACGTGTTAACCATTTGTATTTTTTCTTCAATGAAATGCCTAACCATAGGCATTTTATTAGTTTGTGCGAGTTCTTTATATTTTGTAAATGCTACTTCTTTATTCTATATATGCTAAATATTTCCTCCTGGTCACTCTTTGAATTTGATTTGCAGTTCTTTTTTCACACAGAAGTTTTTTATAAAAATGTAGTCAAATTTGCAGTACCCTGTATTTGCCTTAGAAGCTATATTAGTTTCCTACGGCTGCTGTAACAAAGTATTACAAACTAGGTGGCTTTAAACAACAAAATTTATACTCTCACAGTTCTGGAGGCTCAACTCTGAAATTAAGGTGTCCATAGGGCCATGCTCTGCCTGAAGATTCTAGAGAATGATCCTTCCTTGCCTCCTTCTAGCTTCTGGGCGTTGCTGGCAATCCTTGGCATTCTTTAGCGTACAGCTGCATCACTCCAACCTCGGCCTCATGTGGCATTCTCCCTCTGTGTCTGTTTGTATCCAAATTTCCCTCTTCTTATAAGGGGCATCAGTCATTGGATTAGGGTCCCCCCTAATCCAGTATGACCTCTTCTTTACCTCATCTGTAAAGAGTCTACTTACAAGTCACAGCAACAGGCAACAGGGCTTAGCACTTCAACATATCTTTTGAGGGGGAAGGGGCACAACTGAACGCATAATACATGTTTTGTTCAAGATTTGCATATTTATGTTCATGAGAGAGATTGGTCTATAATTTTCTTGTAATGTCTTTGTCAAGTTTTGGTATTAGGATTCTTCTCTGTAAAATAAGTCGGAAGTATTCCCTCCTTCTCTTTTTTCACAAGGAATATTAAATATTTGATAGAATTCACCACTGATGTCATCTGGGCTAGGATCTTTCTTTGTGGAAAAGTTCTGAATTAAAAATTTAGTTTCCTGAACAATAATTATCTATCATTTTCCCTCATTTGAAGTTATCGCTCCTAAGTATCCATTATTGCTAAGAAGAAGTTAGATATCTAATTCTAGTACTATTGTAGCTAATGATTTTTCTCTCCAGAAAAGTTTACTCTGGAAATTTTAAGGATTTTTCAGTTTATCTTTGGTGTTTTACAATTCTAGAAAGATGGTCTAAGTGTGCATCTATTTTCATTCACCCTATTTAGCACTTGGTGGGCCCATATAATCTGTTGACTCTTGTTTTATATTTTTTGTTTGTTTGTTTTTTGAGACAGGGTCTCACATTGTCATCCAGGCTGGAGAGCAGTGCACTGAAGCCTCGCGCTCCTGGGCTCAAGCAATCCTCCTATCTCAGCCTCCCAGGTCACTGGGATTACAGCCGTGAGCCACCACGCTGGCGTTTTCTACTTTTTTACATTTCTTCCCATATATGGGGTTTCTTCCCTTCTCTTCTTTTTATTCCCTTCTTCACCTATAAGACTGATATTGGAACTTCTAGATCTAGCTTCCACTTCTCCTAACTTTTCTTACATGTGTTCCATATGTCTGTTTCCTCTGTAATCTAGAAGAATTGTTTTGCTTTTTCTTTTAGACAAAATCTTTGCTCTTTGCTACTCAACCTATCCCTTGAGTTTTTCATTTTCTGCATCTCTAATTGATTATTTTCTTAGTAGTCTATTCTTGTTTTTGGGATCCTACAACCTCATTTACCCTTTGAAGACATTATTTATATTTCTTTAAAAATGTCTCGTGCTCTCCCATTAATTGTTTTTTCTACGTTAGTTCTTTTTTATTAGACTGCCTGTATTAGTATTTCAGGACTTGTGTAATAAATTATCACAAATTTGACGGCTTCAAACAACAGAAATTTATTTTCTCACATATCACTGTGCAGTAATCAAGGTGTCGGCAGGGCCATGATCTCTCTGGAGGTTGTAGTGGAGAATCCACTCCTTGTCTGGTCCTGCTTCTGGTGGCCGCCGGCATGCCTTAGCTGTGGCTACATCATTCCCATCAGTGCCTCTGTGCTTACACTGCCTTCTCCTCTGCTGTGTCAAATTTTCCTCTGGCTCTTTCTTATGAGGACACGTGTGGATAATTAAGGATAATCCCTGCTTCTCAAGATCCTTAATTTAATCACATTCACAAAGACCTTTTTTCCATATAAAGTACCATTTATAGGTTCCAGAGATTAGGACCTGATATTTTTGAGGGCTATTATTCAGCCCAATATAGTACCCTTTTCAGAGCATTTATTTTGCTAACTGTTGAGCAATTATTTTTTGTTGGCTGTTCATCTGCCTTAAATACTTTACATGCTTATCTCAGCCTATTGTGGTGGTTATATGAAGTGAGTATTTAGCGAGTATTCAGCTATTATTTAGCCTTCTGGGCAATGGGAGAGACTTTCTTCCAGGTATCAGCAAAAGTTCGGAGATCTGTTTTGCTTCTCTGCTTCCAGTATTTCTACTTATTGTTCCCACTGAGAACAGACACCTCTGTTGGCCGCAGTTTGCTACAACTGGGGTAAGACTGTAAGGGTTAAACCACTTTGTTAACATCAATGATACCCCAAAGGCTCCCTTCTTTTTTTAATACCTGCTGACTGTAAGGTTGGAATATCCAGAAGTTGCACCTACATTTTTCAGTAGTCTTCTTCTGATTGAGTCCAGTTTAGTTTCTTCCTTCAATCTGATCCCAACTGCCTTTTGTCTTTCAGAATTCCTTACAATTTCTGGGCTACCAAGAGAACTCTTCTTGCTTTCCAACATTTTAATAGTTGTTTTTTTTTTTTTAAATCACATATGGATTTTCCCCCCAAGTGCTCTGAGGAACATTTGGGAGGCTATAGTGTGTGCTCCATCTGCACCTTGGTTCAAATTCTAAACTATCTTTAAACCATATTTAACGTCTTTTCCTTACATGATTGTCATCTTTATTTGTGTCATACAAAGTTCTTAAATTACCTCATCTTCTGAAGCCTTATTATATATTGTCATATAATATGTATTATATAACAAGTCATTTTATTTCATTAAATAAGTCAGATGAATAGGTAAAAAGGAAATGTATATAGTAATAGATTGAAAAAAATTACCACATGATTGAGGAAAGACTCTTACTTGTGACAAATCTAGGACAGTATTCTAAAGAATAGTTCCTTAGATGAAAAATAATATCCTACTTTTTCCAAGAGTGGTTAAATAAGTTAGAAAAAAATGATTTTCAAGTAGTTGTGCTATACCAAAGTGGATAAAAAAGATATATGGTTTCTCTTACAGTTAAAGGCTTTGAGAAAAAACAAAAACTGCTGTGTATAATTCTATTTTTAGAATGAAGAAAATAGCATAAATTTAAGATTGGATCATTCTTAGGTTAACTTCCACCACATGTGCCAGATGTTTGCTCTTAAATAGATGCCAACCGAATATAGGGAGTAATTCAAATTTAACGTTTATAATTAAACTTGAACCTTATTCCAGATCTTCTCAAGTGTGTAGTTGTAAACTAAATACATTTTGTTTATTTAGAGGCATAAATGGAGCAGTAACTGATGTCCGAAGCATATTAAAGAGTTAATGCAATTTTTAGATGAATACTAAAAGCACCGGCACAGTAGTGAGCACACTTGAGTTCTATTCCTGTAAGTTCATTTCCTGGGGCATCGCTGGGGTCCCAGTTTCATTATGTGCAGTATCTCTAAGGCAGTGCTTCCCAATCTTCTTCATGTCATGGCACATATGGAAAATGGTAACATGTGAACATCCACGTGGAGTAAACAGAGGAGGTTACCTGAGGCTGGAAGCTGGCTTACGTACTCTTGCTGTCCAGAGAGCTGTGGGATCAATGTCTCAGTGCACCTGTAACCCATTTATGGCACACCATTATGTCCTGGGCCACAATTTGGGGAGCTGTGACCTCGCTACTCAAAACTGTGGCCTGCAGACTAGTAGTACTAGCACTCCTGGGAGCTAGTTAGAAATACCAAATCTTGGGTTCTACCCCAAACCTACTAAATCAGAATCTGTATTTTAACAAGGTCCCCAGGTGATTCACGTGCTCACAAAAGGTTAAACAAGTGTTGAGTGTTCTAAGAAACTTTTAGCTCAAAACTTCAATGATTCTAAGAATTCATGTGTTTCACAGAAGTATATTCAAAATTATTTTTCATAATCTTATTAAATTCCATTATAGAGAAAATTAAAGGCTTTTATTTTTATACAAATGTGTTTCTAATTTTTGAAAACAGACAAATGTTTACTTAATTAGAAAAATGAAAATATGTTTACCTGCTTGTATACCTGTCGTAAATACATGATCTCCTCCACGGTTCCCAAAGATATGAGCCTCAGCACTTTGACATCTCTGCATTGTCCAATCCTATATGCTCTGCAAAAAGATTAAAAACAAGAACAAACAAAAATCAAGTGAAATAACTTTGGGTTCAAGAGGTAGCTTTTGTATATGACAATAGAACATTATTAAAATTTTAATTAACTTTAAGAGAAACATTTTATGTTTAGATATGCTATATTATTTAGTAAAAATGCAAAAATATAAATTCATATAATAAGACTAGTTATTGAGGAGAAAAGTATTCTAGAAAAAATATATATAAACTTCATTTCTGTTACAAACATCACCTTCCACTGTCCAAAAACTTTTCTTAAATTCAGAGTTTTTTTATGGCAGTCTTAAGCTTATGAATAGATTGTTCCCAAATGATTTCATTTATATAAAATTCTCCCAAATGGAAACTAATCCACAGCGACAGAAAGCAGATCAGTAGTTGTTTGGGGAAATGGGGAAGCAGGAGTAGATTAAAAAGGGGCAGAAGGAAAATTTGGGGGTGATGGATATGTTTATTATCTTAATTGTGGTGCTGGTTTCACAGGTGCACACATATGCCAAAACTTATCAGTAGTGAATTTTAAATATATC
>CAUYSK010108519.1:0-40718 GCA_963575035.1 Avahi laniger
TTTTGCTGTATGGGTTTAGATATAGATTACATGCAGCTGGACTCTTATGTATACATACAGGTACAAAGAAGCGTACATACTATTATAGACTAAATAAGCAAAGGCCTTTTTAATCAATTCTATTCAAATTGTAGTCCCTAGACCAGCCACATCAACATCACTTGGGAACTTGTTAAATGAACAAATGCTCAGGCCCAATCTTAAACTTACTCAATAAGGGATTTGGGGAGTGTGGCCCAGCAATCTGTGTTTTTTTTTTTTTTTTTTTTTGAGACAGAGTCTCACTCTTTTGCCCGGGCTAGAGTGAGTGCCGTGGCATCAGCCTAGCTCACAGCAACCTCAAACTCCTGGGCTGAAGCAATCATTCTGCCTCAGCCTTTCGAGTAGGTGGGACTACAGGCATGTGCCACCATGCCCAGCTAATTTTTTTCTATATATTTTTAGTTGTCTGATTAATTTCTTTCTAATATTAGTAGAGACGGGATCTCACTCTTGCTCAGGCTGGTGTCGAACTCCTGAGCTCAAACAATCCGCCTGCCTCGGCCTCCCAGAGTGCTAGGATTACAGGCGTGAGCCACCGCGCCCGGCCTGCAATCTGTGTTTTAACATGCCCTCCAGATGAATTTTATACCCTCTAAAGTTTGTAAATCACTGTAAGTAAATGCTTAAAGCCTTAAGCCTTACAACTTAAAGCCTTACAACTATATGAGACCTAATATCTCAGTTAACTTGGAGCACTAGAAGACCTTGATTGCAATATTGGAAGTAGCTTGATATCACAGACTTTTTGAAACCTCTCAAGAAGAGTTCTGTGAGGTAATTTGGGAAGAAGTCAAGGCATGGGCAATGAGAGACCTGTAGACAAGGCAAATATGTAGAGACTTTGGCAGTATAAAAGGGGTGGTGTCAACTCTTTCCACAGTGGAAACTCCAGTCCAACTTTTCTTTTTTTGAAGATGGAGTCTTGCTATATTGCTCAGGCTGGCCCAGGACTCTCAGGCTCAAATGATCCTCCCATCTCAGCCTCCTGAGTAGCTGTGACTATAGTTGTGTGCCACCACACCTGCTCTATTTTTAATGAATGCATAGCTACCCACTGGACATCAATTGCTCTCCAATATTAACCACAGTTTCCCCTGCTAAAACCAACAGTTGTCTGTTTTAAAACTCGTAAACTGTACGTTGCTGGTGCATAGAAGAGCTGTGACTTACCCTTCACTCTATATGATTACATGTGGAAAAACCAAAGTGTTCACCTAAGGAGCCTTCAGTTGACAGTCCTGGCAGGTATCCCAGGCAACTGGCTGGAGTTTGACTTCAACCTCCTTCTTGTCAAACTCATTGTTAGAGTTTAAACACTGTTTCAGTTCTTTCTTACCATGTTTTGGGTGGAATTCCCTCATTAACCTCACTCTGACTGGACTCCACCAGTTTTGTTCTACATTTCATTAGCTCCCATAGCCACTCTTATGCTCCCAGTGACAGCTTACACCCACTAAAGTTTTCAAAACTAACTTTCCACACCTGGCCTAAGACTGAACTGTGTTTGAGCTCAGTCTCTGAGCAACCAAAACCCCTTGGCCATTTTCACTCTCAACGTCTCTCAGAGTCGGTTTCTTTAGAGAGAAACGTTTAAGCTTCTGGTGGATATTTCAAGGACAGAAGGGAAGATGGGGAATCAATAAAAGAGTTTATCTTTAACACTCCCTCTTAGAGAAGCAAATGCTTATTTGGCAACTCACTAATGAGTGAGCAGTTGTAGTAACAACACTGGGGCAGTGTCCTCCAGTTATTGTCTGGCTACGTGGCTACCCCATGTCACAGCCAGGACTGGATTTCCTGAAGAGTTGCATAGTACAACGGCTCTGACCATACTCAGTCCTTCCTCTTCCCCCAAGAGTGCCAACTTTTCACATCGGGAATTTCAGCTAAATATTAAAACCCAGAAGTTAAACCACACTGAGGAGGACACTTACTTTAAACATTCATCATGTAGTTACCTTTTAAAAAGAGGTTTATAGTTAGTTAACCAATATAAATTTCTAAAGAGCAGCAAGAATAAGTGAAGTGGGAATGTATTGATAATATTTGAAGTCAAAGTTGAATATATTTGTTGCTTTTTCAAGAGTGGGAGTGTTTCACATGAGTATGTGTTTAATTTGATTCAGTATACTTTCATTGAAAACTAATGGGTGAACATGTAAGTGCTTTTTTAAACTTAAAATTATCTTTGGGTTATAAGTGCTCTTTGAATTTTACATGGTCTTAAATATAGATTAAAATAGTATCTAAAGATGGTGTTTATAATATTCCATAAAATTTCAATTTCCTTTTAAAATGTGTTAATGGCATATATTGATTACTTACAAAATATTTCTCTCAAAAGAATATTCTGTTATGTCACTATATATACTTTTCATATCAGCTTAATTAAATATTTATAAATATTATAATGAAATTGTTATTCCAAATGCATTAAACCGAGACTAGAACAATCTGAGAAACAAGATTTTTTCAAGTTTTTCAATGAAAGTAAAATTTAGGCACCAATAATTGGATAACCATTTATTGAATTTATACCCAGCTATTGCTTTTACTTATAATAAAAATAGCACAGATTTTTTTTTTACTTTAATATACTTTGCAAAAATAGTGTTCACTGGAACTTTTCTTAAGATACGTGTCATTTTCAAACTACATAAAGTCAAAGAAAAAGAAAAAAATCCTAAAAAAATCCATAGGAAAAATGCCTTACCTATCGAGGAGCAAAGGTAAGAATTACATTTGACTTCTTTTCAGAAGCCGTGCAAGCAAGAAGAGGGTGGAGTAAAATATTTGAAGTGTTAAGAGAAAAAAACTCTACCAACCTAGTAATAGAGATTTGTATCTTGTGAAATTATCTTTCAAAAGTGAAGAAAAATTAAAGCCTTTCTCAGATAAACAAAAATTGAACTTGTTGTTGGTAGACCAGCCTTGAAAGACAGGTTAAAAGCAGTTCTTTAGAGAGAAGGAAAATGACAAGCGGCGAAAACTCAATCTATGTAGAGAAAGGAAGAGCATTGGGGAACAAATCAGTGAAGATAAAAATAAAACCTTTATTTTTTTTATTCTTAATTTATCTAACAGTAGTTTTTTCAAAACATAAAACTATAAAACTCCTAGAAGATAACATAAGGAAAAATCTACATGACCTAGGATTTGGCTATGACATTTTAGATACATTAAAGGCATGAGGAATGAAGGAAAGAATTGGTAAGTTGTATTTATTAAAATTCAAAATTTCTGTTCCGTGAAAGATAATGCAAAGAGAACAAAAAGAAAAGAGAAGCCACAGTATGGTAAAAAAAAATATTTGCAAGAGACATCTTATAAAGGACTGTTATCCAAAATATACAAAAACCTCTTAAAACTTAACAGTAAGAAAATAACACCATTAAAATGGGCCAAACGCTTTAACAGACACCTTACCAAATACAATATACATATGGCAACTAAGCATATGAAAAAATTTCCAACATCATATGACATTGGGGAAATGTAAATTAAAACAAAAATGAGAGATCACTCTATACCCGTTAGCGTGGCCTAAATCCAGAATACTGGTAATGTCGAATACTGGCAAGGATGTGGAACAACAGGAGCTCTTGTTTATTGCTGGTGGGAATGCAAAGTGGTACAGCCACCTTGGAAGACAGATTCGTTTTTTTTTTTAGAAAACTAAACATATTCTTGCCATATGATTCAGCAATCACACTCCTTGGTATTTACTCAAAGGAGTTGAAAATGTATGTCCACACAAACACATGCACATGGATGTTCATTGCAACCCTATTCATACTGCCAAACTTAGAAGCAACTAAGATGTCCTTTAGTAGCTGAATGACTAAGTAAACTGTGGTATATCCAGACAATAGATTGCTGTTCACCGCAAAAAAGAAATGAACTATCAAGTCATGAAAAGACATGGAGGACACTTAAAGGCATATTACTAAATGAAAGAAGGCGACATACTGCATGATTCCAATGACATGACATTTTGGAAAAGGCAAAACTATGGAGACAGTAAAAAGATCAATGATTGCCAGGGGTTGGGTGGAGGGAGGGATGAATAGGTATAGCACAGAGGCAGGCGGTAAAAGTACTCTGTATGATACTGTAATGGTGGGTACATGTTGTCGTATGTTTTTCCAAACTCATAAAATGTATGACATGAAAAATGAACCCTAATATAAACTATGGGCTTTGGGTGATACTAATGTGTCAATGTAGGCTCATCAATTGTAATGTAACTCTGACAGGAGATGCCGGTCATGGAAGAGGCTATACATGTATAGGGACAGGGGCTGAATGGGAAAGCTGTATACCTTCTGATCATTTTGCTGTGAACTTAAACCTGCTCTAAAACTGAAATCTATATAAAAATGAAATTCTGAAAGAATTACCAGTTTTAATCAACCAGACATTACCAGCAAAATGAGAATTATAAGTAATAAAAGCTTACCTTTTCTTACTACAAAGAATCTACCATAGCAGGAAATCCTAATAGAATATATTTAAATTAGCACCTCTTCTGATGAATTCAAATATTAAAACTAGTGATGTTAAACCAGGTAGTCTTTTCCTTCTGTTCATGAGGAAATTTGTTAATAAATTTGTTGGGTTTTTCTCATTCATTTTTATACAATACATTTTAAATATTTTGTCTAATTACTGAAAGTAACATCATGTAAGATACATCTACATTATCCAAGATGCTACACTCACCATGCAATTAATTCTTACCACATTACTGATATATGCAGAAAACTGAGTATTTTGCTTTTTAAAGGAACATTCATGCCAATAAAATTATTTTAGAACAAGTGAAAAATATTACAGCATAGTTGCTCGGAGCAGGAATTTCTGCTCCATCATCATGGGGATGTCCATCAACCTATTCATTTATCCTTTTTTAAACAAATGTTTTATGAGCACTTAAAAGGCAATGTATCATAGTAATTAAGAAAATGGAATCTGAACTGGATTTCCTGGGTTCAAGTCTGTCCTACAGCATTTATTACTGTGTGAATTTGAGCAAGTTACCTATCCTCTCTTTGCCTCTATACACTCATGTGGAAATGAGAGCAAAATAAAAATTCTATTTCCATAGGCAGATAGACAGATACATAAATGATAGTGCATGATAGACTACAGTAAGTCAATATATGACTGCCATGGATATTACCATGTGCTTTTGGGTTTTTCCCTATAAAATGAAAGTACTGATGTTACCCACCTCAGAGTTTTATTGTTTGTCAAGTCTTGGTATGGTGCATGGCAAAAAACGAGAGCCCAGTAGATTTAAATATAATAAATGTTATCATAATTTTATTTTATACATAAAAGCAACAGAAATACAGAATTTCTAAAGATGCTTGGATGGCTAAGGTTTCTCAAGTCCTGCCTGAAGCTCAGCTTATCAATAAAGTATGATTTTTGCTGAGTGTTGATAAAGGAGAACTCAGGTATTCCAGCCATAGAATTTGCTTTTCAATGATAAGGGAACTTCAGCATCTTAATGTGTGTTTGGGCATAAGGGGTCTACTGTGGAATATTATTTTTAGAACTTTTCAAGCCTGAAAGTCACATACCATCAAAAGATTTACAATACTGTCTTCTAAAAATATCAAATGGGAAAAGTATAAAGTTTTCTTTGCAGAATCAAATATTTCTCATTTGGTCCCATGAGGATGGCTTCAAATGACCACTGATGTTCCTTACTCTCCTACTGTACTTCAGCTTCCTGGGGAGAGGGAGGAGGTGGCGGTCAGGTAGGAAGGGAGCATCTCACACTGAGTACCTTATATCAAAGGCTGTGTTACCTTCAGGGCAAACTGACTGTTCCCAGACCCAGAGCCCAGCCTTCGCTGTGCTGGGGAGGTCTCTGAGCAGAAACATCTGCTCTAGAGGAGAACTGAAACTCTACGGTACCTTTAAACTTCCTTCAGGTATGCATGCATGCTCACTGACAGAGATGGGAGAAACTGTCTGTACAGGTACCCGGCCATGTGACAGGTGCAATCCTGTGTATGCCATTCCTGTTTTTGTTGCTGTTGTTTTGTTATTGTCAGATAGACATTATTATATTTGATCCCCACATCAAACCACGTACAGACAAGAACACTGGGTTTCAGAGAGAAAACAAATTATAAAGCCAGAATTCAAACTCAGGGGGAGTGTGTGGATATCCACGGGTCTCAGAGTTGCTCTAACAACTGGATGTTCATCTTGGATCAGCTACATAGTATATGACCTTGAGCAAATTACTCAACATCCATGAACCTAAGTAGCTGCTAGTGGCACAACACAATGCCTGCTCTGTCTATCAGATGTAGTTATTATAAATACCATGATCATCACTGAGTCTGTTTGATACTTAATTGGAACAACTACTTCTTATAAACATAGGTGGCAGTTGTCCTGGATCAGCTCAGAGTCTCAAGTTCCTGCTCCTCCACCAGTCACTGGCATTTGTCAAGGGTCTGTTGTGCACAGAAGGGTCTTCTGCAACAGGGTGCACAGCTCCATAAACAAGGGAAAAGCAGATTTTGTTGCACTATAGTTTTCTTGTGTTTTATACCTGGAAATTGACTGCCTATGTGTGAATAAGAAGGTCAGCTTAACACAAGACCAAGGGAGGGGACACTCCACTGCTGATGCCTCTACCTTTGGCCCAGCTGCCCTGAAAATGTATCTCTTCTGCCAGAGATCTGCTACCTCAGTGTGCCACTGTCACTTAGGACCACACAGAACCTGCACACTAGTCTCAAATTTCCCTTTAACAACAGGTGCAGGAAAAACGAAGAGATGGTTTTATTGCATCTTGATGACTGCAGCTGTTGATATATAAATAAACTGGAGGCCACTCAGGACATTATTTGTCTAAGACTGACAAAGGGGAACAAAGGGGAGATGTCAATATTTTGTAGCTTTTCAGAAAGACTAGGAGAATCTGAAAATTTCCTCTGCAACTGCATCTCAACAAACACTCAAAAGCAATGATTTCCTTTAGATATGTGACTATTAGAGGAGGAACAAACTAAACACAGGACATGCTAATGTGGTCTGAACAATGGTAGTCAATTTTTTTGAGGATGTATGGATTTCACTCAAATAACATGATTTCTTAATTTCCTTCCTTTTCTACTTGTTAGCTTTTGCACCAGGTAACACCAAGAGATAACAATTATTGAGAGGTTGGTCCATTTGCAGGCAGAGGAAATACTAAAACTTTCCAGTATGACAAACAAAATACTTCTCATTTGCATTAAATGAGGTGAGAGAAGAAACAGAAATTTTCTGTTTCAGTTATCCACAGAAAACTGTTGTGTTTGTGCATTACCAAGATTATTTTCCTTTTTCTCTGTGTGTGTGTGTGTGTGTGTGTATGTGTGTTTCTCCCTTCCTTATTGCTGAAGTCATGAGGTTTATTTAATTTGGTGGTGCAATCTCTTCTCTGTAACTAATAGGAAAATTAGCTATGACTCTGAGGAGCTATTAAAGACTGGATACAACAATGGATTATTATACTCTGCCACCATCCGGTCTTTGAGATTGGAAGGAAATGAATTTTAAATAACTCCTTCTATACCTCTTTTTCAACACATTTAATAGTACGTGTCCTTTAACCAAAGACCACAGATGGTACAATGAAGTCTTAATTAGATTTCATATTTGATGCAATTAGTTACTGTTACAAATGTAAAACCTACAATAGAGCATTAAGAAACAACTGTAAGTCTATCAAGTCACTTCAATTTGTTAGGTCACTGGCCTTCGTGGATTGTAGTGTGCATATATAACAGCTCAAGATAACAGTGATGTCAATTCATATTTAAACACATGTCATCGGTTAAAATTGTATCTGATTTGCAAGTTCAGAAGCAGTTTCTCAAATTCTCTAATACGAAAATATTAATACAGATGAAAATGTCACCAAGACTGATAGAAAACACTGATAGAAAACCTAATTCCACAATTTGAAGAGAACGTATTCTAATAATTAGGCCACTTTAGTTGGATGAGAAATTAAAACACAGCTGCAGATATATCTGAAATGCACCTGGTGCTGACATAACTAGACTTTTCTTCATAAAACAGAATTGAGGAAGTGGGTGGGTGGTGGTGCTGGAGGTAGGGAGAAAATTGACGTCTCTCCCACTATTTTGCCTTGACCAAATAACTTAAAAAGCAAATACTAAAAAATAACATGCCCAGCTAGACCTCTCTGTACGCGTTCTGCTTTGCGAGATGTCTGAACATTGTTTATGCCTTTTGCCTCAATAGTGCCTCCCACTTCTATACCTCATCCTTACTTTTTATTTCTTGGTTTTTAAAAATTCACTGAAAGGAGCAATCAGGGGAAAATCGGCTTAAGAAATTGCGTAGGATGGTCAGGCAGGCGTTGAATCTTGACAGGTTTTACCTCCTAGAGTTCAAGCAGGAGGTGATGACAGGGAGGACCTATTAGAGCGTGCTGGGTACGGTGAAGGTTCGGGTACTGTTTCGTCTCAGAGCAACAGAGAAACAGGAGGAGACAGACAATGACCTCATATCAGGCAATGAGAGACAAAGGAATAAGAAAGGAAGAATATACTTCTGGTGACTCTAATTGGCTGACAGCTGGGGGAGGGCCTGGGTTGCTGTGTTGAAAAAAGCTCTGTCCATTCTTAGCAAGAAGAGTTCCATGATAAAAATGTCAGTGCATACCATGGGTGAAGGAGGAGTGACTTATTGTAAATTCCCATGTATTTAAAAATCACCTAAATTTGCACTCATAAAATTTGATGAAATCAAATTAAGAAGATCATTTGATTATATAAATCAACCACATTCTGATGGTTGATTTTATGCGTCGGCTTGCTGGGTCACGGGATGTCAGCATAGTTTCCCAAAAATTTTTCCTGGTATTTCCATGAGACTGTTTTCAGTTAAGATAAGCATTTAAATCGGTGGACCAGAGTAGAGCAGATTATTCTTTGCAATGTGGGTGGGCCTCATCCACTTAGTTGAAGGCTTGAATAGAATAAAAAGACGGACAGGATGTTAAGAGAGAATTCTGCAGCTGACTCCTCGTCTGTAACATCTGCTCTTCTTGCCTGATGGACTTCACACTGGAGCGTCGGCCCTTCCTGGGTCTCCCACACTGCGGGCCCGCCCTGCAGATTTTGAATTTAGCAGCCTCCCTAATCATGTAACCCAATTCCTTATAATAAATCTCTGTAATCTACATCTCTACACACATTCTACTGATTCTGTTTCTCTGGAGAATCCTGACTAATACACACATTAATGAAGAATCATAGTCTTAAAATCACACTATGAAGAATATTTAAGCTCAGAAAACGTTGATGTAAAATAAAGATGAAACCAATACTTTTCATACAGCATTATTACTTTGTATAATATGTGTACATAAAAAGAAGGCTTGAACATAACATAGAAAATATTAATAATGGTCATTCTGTGAGTGTTAGGATTATTGGATAATGTCATCTTTTCTTTTTAATTGCCCAGATTTCTAAATTTTCTATAATGAATATATATCGCTTCTTAATCAGTAGGAAGAAATGTCATTATTTAACAAAAATGTAAGCGGCTTAAAAGACAAGTATCATGGTTAAAATTTTGCTGCTTGCAAGAAGAATAAAGAATAATTCAGTTCCCATAAGAACAAAAACAAAGCACATGTCAAAGAAGTGAGATAACAATTTCTTTCAGCAGGTATACTACCTGAGCAGATGGTATTTAACAAAGAAATCACTGCATCTTAATGGAAGGCAGAGATACAATTTTCCCAAAAGTTGACATTGAAAATAGATGACATTTGGGGGTAAGTCCACTCTCTGCATATTTTTAGCTGTTCTTTTTACAGAGATTTGTTTCCAGAGGACCAGACGTCTCTGATTTCCAGTTTCCAGTTCTACTTTGTAACACATGGGACACTAAAACAGCATCAAAGAAAAAAATTCAAATTTCTTACAGCGGGGTTATTTACTGTTTTCATTACAAATTAGCAGAACATGGTTTAGTGTAGAAATGAATAGACATTCCTCCCAAAGCCTGTTCTTTTCCTTTTTGTTTACTGTTTAATTAACGTAGTTTACCAAAATCTTAATGTGTATGTGTGTGTGTGTATACATATATACACACACTTATAAAACATATACATAAAAACATTTTCTTCCTTCTTTCACTTTTGCCCTTTCTCACCGTGGTGACTGATTCTATTTCTCTTACTTTTTAGTTTCTGAATTAAGGGACTGTGTGAGCTGATGTTTGCCTTCAGAAGTCCAGCACAGGTTTACAGATTGTTGAATATTTTGTTTGTTTCTTCATGATTTGAAAAATACTGAGCCAATAAGCCACTTTTCCTTTTCCTCATTTTCCTCCTCTTCTTTTTCTCATTTTCATTCTTTGTATGTCTAGTTTCCAGTAGCTGAATCACTTGCTCATTTACTAACATAAATTCCCAACTCTAAATTCAGGATCACAATTCAAGCCTTGCAGAGGTTTAGTGAGTATAAAGCAACTAGTCAAGTAAATGATTAGAGTGTTTGGTATTGGAGCACTTTTCAACACATGGATATCCCTTCCCCTTTATCTCAGAGAAAGAATCTTATTTTTATTTTGTTTTCAATTGACTTTTTGTCTCCCTGTTTATAGCTTTTGTTTATTTTCCTTTTGACATTTTCCTTGTTATCACCTCTTTCAGACACTCCATATTCTTTCTTTTCCTTTTCTCTGCCTTGCATGCAGGTTAGGGAAAGGGTATAAAATGACCTGATCACAATCAAGAACAAAGGTGGGCCCTCAGTTCATCATTCTGCTTAAGCTATAGAGATGTCTCATGTATAACACTTGCAACTGAAGGCTGAGCTCCTTAAGTGAGAGAAGAAGAGCTCAGTTGGAAGTATATGACCTACACGACCTGGGGAAAGTTTCCCAACCTTTCTATACCTCAGTTCCTTTATCTGTAAAGTGGGATAATAACAATTTCTTATGTAGTAAATAGGAGTTTTAAATGAGTGAACATATGTGACTGAATCAAATGAAATTGCTGTTTCTGTGGGTCAAAACCTGACATATATTAGCAATTTCATGTTTCAACCTCATACAAAGCCATCTTAAAAGAGTGCATAATACAGATCACCCAGTAAATGTTAGCAGTTCTTGCCATCATGTAAGACATAACAACAGCAAAGTAAAATGTCCAGGGTATTGATGTCTGGGTGAATCTGGGGACTTGAGCATTTTATTAGAGAAGGGGTATGCGGTGGCAGAATAGAGGCCTCCCAAAGGATACATCCATATCCTAATCCCGAAACCTGTGAAAATTACCTTATTTGGAAAAAGAATCTTTGCAGATGTAACTAAATTAAGGATTTTGAGATAGGGAGATTATCCTGTATTATCTGAGGGGGCCCTAAATTCAATGACAAGCGTCCTTGTAAGAGTGAAGCAGGAGGAGATTTGTCAGAAGAGGAGGAGGCAATGTGACCTTGAAGGCAGAGATTGGAGTGAAGTGCCACAAACCAAAGAATGGCAAGAGCCACCAGAGATTGGGAAAGGCAAGAAGCAGATTCCCCTCTAGTGTTCCAGACAGAGCTTGGCCCTGCTGACACCTGGATTCCGCAAAGCGATCCTGATTTTGGACGTCTGGCCTCCAGAACTGTGAGAGAATAAATTCCTGTTGTTTTAAGCCATCAGGTTTGTGGAAATTTGTTACAGAAGCCCTAGGAAAGTAATAGAGGGTGCAACTAAATTCCTTGGTGAAAGTCAGCCAATTCAGAGAGGACAAGTTCCTGCTCTGATGTTCCAATCCCTCAGAACCTGTGGGATCTCATTTTCAATTTCACGGATCTAATTGGCTGCTGCTCTGGACTTTGAAGAAAATCTGCTAGGTTGAAAATTGGTATTCTCCTAAATATCTGCAAGTGTAATGATATATGGATATATATGAATAGAGAAATATATGGATATCTCTCCCTGGCTGCCAGAAGACTGCCTGCGTGAGCAACTCACAGGCCAAACAAAAAGACAAACCAAACACAACCCTACAAATCTCCCCTCATCCTCTCTGTATCTACTGAAAGTTTTTTCAGCCAAGCAATCCTATCAAATTGTTCCTTCATTACAAACCAATTATTACAGAATGAGTAAAAAAAAAAAAAAAAAGCAAGTTCTGATATGCATCAGGTTTTACGCTGATCCAACCAGATTCTTCTGTTTGTTCAAATTTATCACATCTGAAAACTTTCCCTTTTTGACCAGCTAAAAACCTAAAAGTGTGTGTCAGGTATTTAAACCCCTATACCAAGACTGACATTTTAATCAGATCTTCTCCATCCCCCTCCTCCGTCTTTTTTTTTCCTATTTGAAAGGAAGTATGAATTAATATTTACCGTGATACTTAAAAAATATGTGATTTTTTTATTGTGTTGGCTTTTTATTTATATAAAAATTCCCCAAAGCTAGTTTTAAAGTAAATGGCTATTTTAATAACTAAAGGACACAGATGCTGGTGAGAATATAATTTCTTTGCCACAGAAGCAATCGTGAGTAGCCACTCACCTTCGCTGTATTTTGCTGATAGCTTGTGTGTGCGCCTGGGTCCTAGTGGAAATTCTCTTCGCCACATTGACCTCTACCGGATGGAATGCCACATCCACCCAGCTCAGCCTGAGAACTTTCTCCTTCCCTCAGTCGCCGGTCTAAACACTCCGGCGGCTGAAAGCAAAGGGGAAGTAACAGGGCAGAGGAGAATGCAAGGGAGAAGAGAGACAAGCAAGAAAAACAAATGGAGGCACTGAAGGGCAAAGATTATAGAAAAGCAAAGAAAAACAGGAGAGAAAATGTAAGTGGAAATGTTTGAAATGCTGAGAAAGAAAGCGCACAACTACATACATCGAGCTTGAGCAATCTCTGCCTGGTCCAAAGAGGACATAAGCAATTTGGTAGTTGTCTAATGAATTTGATCATTTACTTAATTGTGGATAATTTTGATTATTTATTTATATAATTTTACGTTCTTAAATTACCCAGATTGAATGTCTCCACCGATCAAATATATGGACACTTATAAATCTCCATTTGAAAAGTCTCCGTTTTACTTTGGGCTCCGCAGGCTCAGCCTAGAGGAGAACCAGCGATGTCAAGCCTGCTATTTCAGCAAAGTGAGATGGGCACCAATCCCATGGGATTAATGACCTAAATCGTGTATTTGATGATGGCTCTGAGAACTGACCTACGCAAAACTCAACCGTATTGCCCAATGGTATCTAGTTTCTACCCTTGGGGAATGTGGGATTTCCTTCTTCATCACAGTAAGTGACACAAGTATCCTCTTCCCCATACAATGCTGTGGGGTTTGTGGTTTAGTGCAGGACCAGCCCTAGGAATAAAGCAAGCACCCATTCCGCTGCCAATCTAAGTTTTTCTGTCCTAATTGTCTCATAAAGTAGTAAGGCCCTCCCTCCTCACGTTCTTTGCCATCAAAAGAACCTGCCCACAGTGGCACCATTTCAGGCTTGTCTTAAAAAAAAAAAATGAGAAGAAAAAAAAAAACTCTCTATCCATCACTTTCTTTTGTCTTTGTTTCTTTCTACTTTTCTCATTTTTTTTTTACCTCAGCATTCTACCTTTGAGAAAGGTATGCTCCGTAATGCATCTTGACTCAAATTATGACCCTGCTGCCCCGTTTCTTTGAGCTGCTATTTTCCCTGCCTGTTCCAGCTGCTGAGCACAATTGCTACAGCTCAATTATTAAAGAGATACTAAAAATAGCCCAGTGCAAGGCTGTTGACAAAGAAAAATCATTCAAACACAGCAAGAGACACAACCTGGACAGCAAGCTCTCACTGTTATGAGATCCTTAATTGTCCCCACACCCTCCCTCCCTTTATGCTCTGCTTTCTTTTTTTCTTTCAGCAATAATAAAGTAATAGGCAGCTTAAAAGGTCCCTCTTTTGTACCCACAGGAATTTGCATAAACTGATGACTGCTTTGCTACTGCAATGATGCCTTACTAAAAAAGCAGCCTTGCCTTAGAAGCCTCCTTGCAAAGCTGCATGCAAAGGAATTTAAACATGATTCTTTTCCTTGCAGGTGGTGTGTGAGTCCCATTCACTTAGATCTGCCAGTCTCCAAAGTGCCCCTCTTACTATGTAGCCGAGTTCAAATTAGAGTTTTCCTCCTGAGGTTCATTTTAGAAAAATGTCTTTGAATATTTCAAATTTGAAAAATTAGAATTACTAGGAAATGTACCTACATTTAGAGAGTTATATTGTCAGTATTTTCTCCTCCCCCCATATATACCATGGGACACTGCTTGACACAAATTACTTACCCCTCTGGGTTTTACTTTTCCCCATCATTATACATTTTTCAAAATGTAAGCTGGATATATTCCTTTTCTTATTAAAAAGAGAGAGAGACACACATTATAATGTGATCAGTTGTGGAAAAGTGTGAAATCATCTGTGATTTAGCTCACCAGTCTGGGTCATTATGTTCATATAATGAAAAAAATTATGTAAAAAAGATAAAGAGAAAAAATATTCAGAGAAACAATATTAAATAATACTGAGAATAGTATATAGATGCGTTTGTTAATAGACATTACTGAAATCTAGGTAAACGAAAGGAAAAGGAGCCAACACATGGTAACATTTTGAAAAGTTCAAATTGTTTTTCTGAAAGCATCTATGCAGGAAAACACACACACACACACACACACACACACACACTCACACACAATAAAAAAATTATTGCCCAGCTGTCTACAAAGAAAAAATTGTCAGCAACAGAATTTTATGCAACACTAAGTACTAGCAAAAAAATAAAAAAAAGGAAAATTTCTGAGTTCTGAGGGAAAAGAAATTATATGTGCAAATAAGTTATTTTTTTTATGCCAAGGAGAAAAAAAAATCATCTCAGATATCCAGGAATTCAGATAATTTACCATCCATGTTTCTTTTCTGAAAGTGTTATCTGAAGAAATATGGTGCTTAATAGGACTAAATCAAAACAAAAAATATGAATGAGGAACACACAGCATTGGGAGTAAAAATGATTACAGAGAACGAAACCTATAAAAATAGAATCTATGCCCTATTGTTTGTTAATAATGTATGAGATAATATAAATACCAGAAAAAAATCTGAAAAAGAACTACAATGAAGTTAAAAAGAAAAACATCTTCTGTAAAGCATCTTCACATTCACACAATAAAAGGGAGAAACTGGCATAGGGAAGTATAATGTGAAAAACTAATATTAAATGATCAATTACTCTTTATACTTATAAAAATACATACATAGGGAATTTTTTTAATTTTTATTAAAGGTAATTGATACTAAAATAAAAATAAGATTAATAATTTATAAATAAATAGGGAAAAGAATATATATATGATAAGCAATAGGAAAAAATGGAATTTTAAAAAGCAAAGAGGCATTGGAAAACTTCACAAACGAAAAGCAAAGGTAAAAAAGCAAAAATAAACAAGTGAGACTACATCAAACTAAAAAGCTTCTCCATATCAAAAAAAACAATCAACAAAATAAAAAGGCAGCCTAAGGATTAGGAGGAAATATTAGCAAACCATGTATCTGATAAGGCGTTGACAACAAATATGTACAAAAACTCAATAGCAAAAGTATAATCCAATAAAAGAAATGAGCAAAGGACCTGAAAAGACAGTTCTCCAAAGAAGACATAAAAATAGCCAACTGGTATATGAAAAGGTGCTGCTCAATACCAATAATCATCAGGGAAATGCAAATCAAAATCATGATGAGATATCATCTCATACCTGTTAAGATGGCTTTTATCAAAAAGACAAGAAATAACAGGTGCTGGCAAGGGTGTTGAGAAAAAAGAATCCACATGCATTATTGGTAGGAATGTAGACTGGAGCAGCCACTGCAGAAAACAGCATGAAGGTTCCCCCCCAAATTAAGAACAAAACTACCCTATGACCCAACAATCCCTCTTCTGGGTAAGTACTAAAAGGAAATTAAATCATCACCTCAAAGACATCTGCCTTCCATGTTCATTGCAGCATTATTCACAATAGTCAAGATATGAAAATTATCTAAGTGTCCATCAATAAATGAATGGATAAAGAAACTGGTATATATATATATTTATAATGAAATATTATTCAGCCTTTAAAAAGAAGCAGATCCTGCCATTTGAAGCAACATGGATGAAACTGGAGGACATTATGCTAAGTGAACTAAGCCAGACACAGAAGAAAAAATATTGCATGATTTCATTCATACGTGAACTCTGGAAAAAATTGAATACATAGAAGCAATAAAATAGTAGTTATCAAGGGTGGTGGAGGGAGGTTGGAAGGATACGAGAAGATGTAGGTCAAAGGGTACAAAGTTGCAGGAACACCTATATTCATGCAACAGGATCAATAAATCTAAGAGATCTAATGTACACCATGAGGACTATAGTTAGCAATATTATATATTAGTAATTTGCCAAGAGAATAGATCTCAGGTATTATTTCCACAAAAAAAAAGAAACGAAAGAAAAAGAAAAGGATGATAGGTATGTTAATTTGCTTGTCTGTAGTAATCAATTATGTGTATATATATCAAGGTAAGTACTTTATATCAAAATATCATGTTCTATACCATAAGTATATACAATAAAAAGATAAGATCATGACTATTGGTTATCACAATATCTGGATTTGAAGATAACCTCTAAATTACAAACATAGATTTTCAGATTTGGTAAAAAAAATCAAAATCCAAACATCTTCCATATATAAAAGTTTTGCCTAAAACAATGTGATGCAGATGAGTTAAAAACTCGAAACAATGAAAAATATACACTGGGCAAATGAAAGAGAGAATTTCATTTCCTCTGACCTATTCTTAGAACAAAAATAAAGCTACATCTGCACAGGGAAAAAAATTGGCTAAATTAATCCATTGACACTGACTAAACAAGAGAAGTGTTTATGGATATTAAAAATAATGTATGTGCCTCACATATACATTAGAATATAATGATAATATCTATGTGATACAACTGCTAATGTGGAATGTCATCGTATGAAAACAATAAAATTTTTTCAGAATTCAGTAGCTCATGCCTATAATTCCAACACTTTGGGAGGCTGAGGTGGGACGATTGCTTGAGGCCAGGAGTTTGATAGCAGCCCAGGCAAAATAGTAAGACTCTATCTCTGCAAAAAATTCAAAAATTAGTTAAGCCTGTTGGTGTGCACCTGTGTTCCTAGGTACTCAGGAAGCTTAGAACGGAGGATTGCTTGAGACCAGCAGTTCAAAGCTGCAATAAGCTATGATCATGCCACTGCACTCCATCCTGGGTGACAGAGGGAGATCCTGTGTCTAAAAATTTTTTTTAAGTTGCATTTAATCATTTAATAGAAAAACTTTATACTGGTTTTAGTTTTTGCTTAAATTTAAATTAATTAAAATTAAATAAAACTAAACATTTACTTTTTTAGTCACAATAGCAACATTTTAAGTGTTCAAGAGACAGCCTTCGGCAATATAGCCCTGCCTCCTTCTCAAATGACTGATGCTACTTTTAATCACACTAACTTTGCTTTAGCCTTCTTTTATTTCTTAAATTTTATTTTCTAGAATATCCTAATCACATTTCTGCTTTAAAGACTTTATATATTCTGCTTAAACTTTGACAGGGCTGTGTCCATCTCTCAGGACAAAATATAATTTTGTTCTTAGTGATGTGATGTACTTACTGACTGACATATCCTTCTCTTTAAAAGTTTCGTTTCTATCACAACACCTGGTACATATTCTTCCTGGTACTTAGGTGAGCATAATTTTATAGTGGTGTTACAGTGAGCTTATTTACTTAAAGCTTTAACACTCATCAGAAGAAAAAAACCCCTATGATTAATATGTTAAGGGCTTTAATAGAAAATATAGAAACGTAGTAGAAGATGAGTATTATAAGCAGAGAGATGGGAAATAAAGAATCGAAAAGAAATGCTAGAAATGAAAAAACACTGTAATAGAAATGAAGAATGCTTTTCATGGGTTCATCAGCAGATTCAATAAGGCCAAGGAAAGCATAAGTGATCTTGAAGATAAGGTTTTAGAAACTTCCCAAAATCAAATGCAAAGAGAGAAAAAAGGAAAGAAATGAAATATCTATAAGATGTGGGACAACTTAACAAAACATAACATGCTTAACTGAAATATCAAAGAAGAAGAAAAAAAGAACAGAGGATAATGTATATTTGATTGATGAAAACTTTTCAAAACTAATGATATAACAAAACTACAGATTCAGGTTTTATTTATTCTGTTTTTTACTCAGAAAACACTAAGCATTAATATCAAAATATCATATCATAAATATTCAAAGTGCAGAACAGATAAATGCAAAGAGAAAATCTTGAATAAAGCTGGGGTTGGAGGTGGTGGAGAGACCTTACCAAAGAATTGCAGCTGAGTTTTCGTCAGAAAACATGCAAACAAGAAGAAAATGGAGGGAAATTCACTTCAGAGATCATAAGAGAAAGATGACTGGAAAATCCCCAAATATTTAGAAATTGAACAACACACTTCAAAATAACATGTAGATCAAATAAAATATTTCAAGAGAAATTTAATTTGAATTAAATGAAAAAAAATACTACTTATCAAAATTTTTAGATGCAGTGAAAACAGTGCTTAGAGGGAAATTAATAGTCTTCAGTGACTATATTGCAAAGAAAGAACCTGAAATCTATAACCTGAGGTTTCAAATGTATAAAAATAAGAAAAGATATCAATTTAAACTTAAAGCAAGCAGAAAAATGTAAATAATAAAAACTAGAGTAAGAATCAATAAAATTGAAAACAGAAAAACAATAGAAAAATATCCATAAAACCAAAAGCTGATTTTCTGAAAAGATCAAGGTCATTAATAAATCTCTTGATAGGCTAAGAAAAAAAGAGAGAAAATAAATTTCTAATATCAGAAATGATATTAATTCCATGGATATTAAAAGGACAATAATGTAATACTACAAATAACTTTATGTCCTCATATTCAGATAAAATGGTCTAATTCCTTCAGAGACATAAACTATCAAAGCTCATCCAAAATGATGGATGATCTGAATAGGGTTATATCTATGTAAGAAACTGAATAAATAATAACTGTAAAAAAAACAACCATGCCTAAATGGTAAAGTTACTGATAGACTCTACCAAATATTTAAGGAAGAAAAGATATCTATTTTCCACAATTACTTCCGAAAATTAGAAACAGAGGCAATAATTACTATCATTCTATGAGACCAGCATTATTCTCATCCCTATCCCAGATAAAGACATTATCAGAAAGGAAAGCTACAGCTCTGTCTTTCATGAATATACATGCAAAAGTCCTCGACAAAATATTATCAAATCAAAGCCAACAAAGTATAAAAAATATGCATCATGGCTCCATGGGATTTATTCCAGAATCATAAGATTGCTCCATTATTTAAAAAAGAAATCAATGTAATCTATCATATCAATAGGCTAAAGAAGAATATGGTCATATCAATTAATGCAGAAAAACTATTTGACAAAATCCAACACTTCTTTATAACTCCGTAATAGGAGTGCTCCGTAATAGGAGTATAGGGGAACTTCCACAACTTGATAAAGAACATGGTCTCTTCCTGCTTAACCATAGCTTTGCTTTTTGCAGTTTCAGTTACCACATTAACATAACTTTTACTACAGTATATTATTATAATCATCCTATTTCATTCTTAGTTATTTTTGCTAATCACTTACTGTGCCTAATTTATAAATTAACTTTATCATGAATATGTATGTACAGAAATAAACATAGTATATATAGGGTTTGGTATTATGTGTGATTTCAGACATCCACTGGGGATATTGGAACATATCCCCTGTGGATAAGAGGGAAAGAACTACTATATACTGAAAGTATGTAGGTAACATCATACTTATTCATGAGAAACAGGAAACTGTTTCCCTAAAATATGGAACAAAACGATAGCTTTTCTCACCATTTTATTCAACAACATACTAGAATCCCTAGGTAGTACAATAATCCCTAGATAACCTCAGATAAGAAAATGCAATAAAAGATGTATAGATTGGGAAGAAAGAAATAAAACTTTGTTTACATATGACATGATTGTTTATGTAGAAAATCTGAAAGAATGAAACAAACTCCTACAATGAATAAGTGAGTAGAGTAAGGTCACAGGAGACAAGTTAATGTATAAAGAAAATTACTTTGTTATATACCAGCAATAAGCAACTGGAATCTGAAATTAAAAATCAATATCACTTACAATAGCACTCTGTACAAAATTAAATACTTACATATAAATCTTACAAAATAGGTACAGATTCTGTATGCTGATAATCATATAACTCATGAAATAAATCAAAGAAGATCTAAATAAATGGAGATTGGAAGACCAATATTAATATTGCTAAGATGTCAATTCTCCCAGTATGATCTATAGATTCTCACAATCCCTATCAAAATGTCATAAAATTATTTTTAGATAGTGACAAATTGATTCTAAAGTTTATGTGGAAAGGCAAAAGACCTAGAATAGCAAAGACAATAATACTAAAATAAAGGACTTAATTTCGAATCACACTACTGACTTCGACTTACTGTGAAACTATGATAATCAAGACAGCATGGTTTCAATTAAAGAATGAATGCATAGATCAATAAAACAGAATAGAGAGCCCAGAAATAGACTTGCACAAACATTCTCAACTGATCCTTGACATAGGAACAAAGGCAATTCACTGGAGAAAGCATAGTCTTTTCAATAAATGGTGCTGAAACAATTGAATATACATTTACAAAAAAAAAAAATCTAGATACAGATCTTAGACCTTTCACAAAATTAACTCCAAGTGTATCATAGACCTAAATATAAAATACAAAACTATAAAACTTGTAGAAGAAACCAAAGGGGAAAATCTATGTGACCTTGGGTTTGATGATAATTTTTTAGGTACAGCACCAAAAGCATGATAAATGAGATTAAATAAATTACTTTTAAAAAACAAATACTTTTGTGAGAGACACTGTTAAGAGAATGAAAAGACAAGCTGCAGACAGAGAAAATATCTGCAAAATACAGAAAATTAATTTAAAGAAGAATAATAAAACTGAAAACTAAACTCAGAAGTTTATTCTTAGGAAAAGCTAATAGAAAAGATGAGTATTTTGTTGAGTTATTTCAGAAAACAAGAAAAAATAAAATAAACAATGTTACCAATTGCGAAGATGACATAACCACAATTGTAAATAGACTGGACATGTATGAAGTTATTAATCACCAAATTTGACTCAAGCAAATATATGTACCTTATCAGAGAAATCATTTTAAAAATTCAAGATGTCCAAAAATACTAATATAACTACTTAAATGATCCTATCGAAATGATTTCATGAATAAATTATATCAGATAATTTCTTCGCTATTTATATGTTCTGAAACAAAACAAAATTATATAATGCTTTCCAACTGATTTTGATGAAGGTAAAATTTTTTGGTAACAAATATGAACAAGTGTTTAGTGAAAAGTGTGGCATATAATATATGCACAATAAATATAGTTATTTTTAGCAATAGTGTTTATTTAAAGACTAAAGATAATATATTGCAATAGTATTATAACTAATTAAGAAAATTCAACAAGAGAACAGTTTAAATAATGATACACAGACATTAAGGGCTTGTAAGAAAATTAGATGGGGATGAAATGGGGGAAGGTCCCAGTCATTAAAGCAACAAAAAAGAAAATATAATTGTATAGGATATTTTTAAAAATGAGTGTATAAAACAACCACGATTCATTATTTCATTAATAGAAAAATGTTACACAAAAGTACATGCTTATCATATCGTTGGATGCACAGATCCAATACAGTATAGATGTTAATTCTATCCAAGCTGATTCTACTTAGCATTACATTGGGATTATATGAGGAACTTGACAAAATTATGCTTTAGTTCATCTGCAAACAAGTAAAATTAAATAGCAAACTGTAAATTTGGGGAATGAAAAGGAGGGATGACGGTAGAATTTGGTGTGAGAAAAGACAAACAGAGCAGTGAAAATGACTATGCAATTGAGAAATAGATCCAAGAATTTATTATAACCACTTATAAAATACAATTGGAATTTTAACCAATGGATAAAAATTAATCCAATAAATTGTGTTTGGATCAATTGAGGTGGTACTTTAGAATCCTATCTAACATCAAATTAGGTGTAAATGTATTAATATCTAATTGCAATAAAATAAATTAATAACATATTAGAGCAGAGATATAATTTGGGGTTGCTGAAGGTATTTCATATTGTGATAGTAGACTCAAAAAACATAAAATACTGACACATTACCTAATAACTAAATAATATTTCTTTTAATGTAAAATTTGTATTAGCAATTAAAAATCAAGTGACAAAGTGAATGATATATTGGATAAGGAAGGGTCAATTTCAGGCTGTGAGTTTATATGATACACACATACAATCATGCATTTAAAAAACAAGCTAGTAGAAAAAATTGTGAAAGAATTTTCACATGTATTAATACTTAACTAAAAATAACTATTAATCACTGTTAAATTTATGATATTTTCTCATTTACGTAGTTTTAAAAAGTACAAATTCGATGAACAAAGCTATCACATAATTACATTTTAACTTATAACTATTGATTCATAGGTAGTGCAAGAGATGGTGCAGAGTGACGGACAGCCTCACATAAGTCAGAATTACAAATCAGTGTGAATTTTCTTGGGGGCAACTTGATGATATGTAATAGAAGCCTTAAAAATGTATATGCTCTTTAATCTAAAAATTCCACTTCTGTGTTTACTTCACTAAGTGATGAAGCAAAATGTTTTTTGAAATTTTTTTAAAAAAGGAATTAAAGGGAAAGTTCCTGAAGTAAAAGTAAATGATGGATAAGAGAAATACATCAAAGAATATAACAGATTATTAGGTGCTTTAAAAATTTATGTTGTAAATGGTTTTTTGTTGGTATGAAAATAAATTTATTATACTCAATATAGTTATTTGAAAAAAGAAAATTAAAAATCAAATTGTATTATGAGCTCATTATATGTATATTTATATGAAAAAATATATGAATAAGAAAATATGAGAGAGTATATATATACACACAAACATCAAATGAATATATTTATGCATGGTGGTGGGATTGGAGGGGCATATTTTTGCTTTTTCTGTTTTTTAATTTATATATATTTTCAGTTTTTTCTCCAAAACTCCATTATAAAATACAGTTTATAGAAACAAAGTTTACAATAGAAAATCATCACTTGAGGAATACTGAGAAATGTCATCTAAACAAACCCTGTACACTAAGAAATGTGCTGTTATGTCTCTTTTACACTATTCAGTACAAGCACCCATAAGCTAGTAATCATCTCGCATTGACATGCTGAGACCTGATTTAACTGGCTAAGACGGAAGAGAGGCACACTTAAATCCATCCATGTTCAAAATCCCCAGTTTCATCAACATTTAGTAGCCTGAGAATTCTACTACATGTTCTGAGTGCCAGAAACAAGCAGAAGAACTAAACTCCAAGTACATGGTCATTGTGATAGTCAGCATCCTTATACATCGAGGAAGATACATTTTCACTAATTCTGGTGATGGCATCCATACATTTCATGCTAGTATCTGGTGGGAAGATTTTTAAAACTTTTTTTCACCAGTTTATATCTGTGGTCTTCAGTATGGATCTCAGTCCCATTCTACTTTTATAGTATATTGTGAAATCAATATAAATCAAGCATAACATCATTCTCTGCAAGCAAAAATATCAGTCACAGCTCAAAATTTGAAGTTCTCTGACATTTCTGTCTCTGTAGTTTCCAGTTGAAAATTCCCTCTGCTATAGCTTTTCTTTCTTCTGAGTCTTTGATTAATCCTACTGGCCACCAAGGACAAGATGAATGTAAAGTAGAGAATGGCAGGTAATTGGAGCAGAAAAAGAAAGAAACTGAAGGCACATCATCTTGTTATTTATAATTCAGCCTTATGGTTGTGTAACACTGCCTGGAAGGCTTCCAGGTGACGGATGGAGAGAGGAGGAAAATCATCAGATCACAACACAGGCTTTTGTACCTGGCCAAATTCCTCGTGAGCCTCATGAACCATCCTAGCTGCAAAATTCCAGAGGAAATGTATCTTCAGAACCGAGAGCATATAAAATTGGATAAGAAAGTAAAGGGGCAACAGACTGCATGGTAAGTTGCAAACCACCTGTGCTCATTCCTCTCCTATGTACCCCACAATATTTTCTAGCATATAGCCAACACTCCAATTCAAATCTTTATAATTATCAAAATGGTACTAGTATAAGACATATGCATAGACAATGACATTTATGAAAATCAGAAGGAGTAAAAGAATGAGCAAAATAAAAAGGAAGCATACATTGGGAGAATAATTACTCCAGGAGACAAAAGAGTTCAAATAGTTCTCCATAGTTCTAGGAAAAAATAATTAAAAACACTTTTTTATTGGAAAAGAGTGATAAAGTAAGAGATGTTGATAAAATAAGATGATAGCACAAGCAAAGGTGATCAAAATGAGCTAAACAAGATCAGGAAAGAAATGGAAGAGAAAAATAAAGCCACTGCAACAATGAAAGTCACATCAAGAGAAACGTAAAGGGTAAAACAAATCTGTCACATGGCCAGGAACTTGCTGATAAACTTTAAGAAGTTATACAAAATAACATGAAAGAGAGAGAAAGAGTGAGAGGAGGGAAGGAAAATGATAATGAAGAGAGATGAAGGAGAAGAAAAACAAGCATATGTGATGCATGCATGATATTATTCTTGGAAATAAAATTAAATAAGTGGAAAAACAAGAAAAGAAACATCTGAATTATGACAGCACCTATGCTAAAAATTTGTGTATACAGATTAAAGAGAAACAAGGTCTTCTAGAAATAACTAGTACCAAAAAATAAAATGTGAGAGGGCACAGAGCAAGATGGCTGAATAGAAAGCTTCAGTGATCCTCCCTCTGCCTAGACACCAAATTCAACAACTATCCAAGCAAGCAAAACACCTTCAGAAGAACCAAATATCAGGTGAGTGATCATACTTTCTGGTTTTAACATTACATTAAGGAAAGAGGCACAGAAGAGGGCAGAAAAGATAATCTTGCATTGCCTGTGCCACTCCTCCCCCATTCCCTGGCAGTGCTGCGCCAGGTCACAGAGCAGAGAGAGAATCTGTGTGCCTGGGGCGGCTGGAGGGGCGGGTAGTAAACAATTGTGAGAATTTGCATGGAAACGCAGGGCTGTCCTGGCACAGGGGAACACAGCACAGGGCAGAATTCTGCCCGTGACCACAGAGGGAGCATTTAGACCAGCCTATCCAGAGAGAAATCCTCCACCCCCAAACCAGAGTTCTGGCTAGCCCCACCATCGGCTGGCAAAAAAACAGCCTGGGCCCTGGACTAAATTCATAAGGCAGTTGGGCCACAAAGGCTGCAGTCCTTGGGCAATGCATGAAGCTGTGCTGGCTTGGAGCCAATGGACATGGGTGCACATGACCCAGTGAGACACCAGTGGTGGCAGCTAAGCCAGGGCTGTGTCACCCCCTCTGCCCAACTCTAGATCTGCCAAATCAGATTCCAGAAATCCCTGATTCCAGGCCTTCGTTCCTGGATGGCAATTCTAGACCCACCTTGGGTCAGAAGGAAATGTGCTGCCCTGAAAGGAATGATGCGGTCCTGGCAGCATTCACCACTTGCTAACTCAAGAGCCCTTGGGCTTTGAATAAACATCAGAGGTAGCCAGGCAACAGTCCCCAACGGTTTTGAGTGAGGCTGGGCTGGCTTCAGGTTTCACCTGGTGCAGTCTTAGCTGTGGTGGCCCAGAGGGAGCGCCCATATCACTCCTCCCGCAACTCCAGCAACCCAGAGAGTGAGAGAAGAGCACAGAGAGTGAGACAAGAGAGGGAAATCAGTATACTGTAAAGATATCTACACTCCCATGTTTATTGTAGAACTATTCACAATAGCCAAGAGTTGGAACCAACCTAAGTGTCCATGAATACAGGAATAAATGAAGAAACTGTGCTACATATACATAATGGACTATTACATAGCCACAAAAAAGAATGAAATCCTGCCATTTGCAACAACATGGATGGAACTGGAGAACATTATGTTAAGTGAAATAAACCAAGCATTGAAAGACAAATCTCACAATATTTTCACTCATATGTGGGAGCAAAATATTAAAAACAATTGATCTAATAAAGACAGAGAGTAGAATGATGATGACCACAGGATGGAAATGGAATCAGGGAGGGGAGGATAAAGTGGGTATGGTTAATGGCTGCAAAGATATAGTTAGTTAGATAGAATGAACAATATTTGATAACACAACGAAGTCACTATAATCAACAATAAATTAGGGTATACTTTAAAATACCTTAAAGAGTGGAATTGAAATGTTTCTAACACAAAGAAGTGTTAAATGTCTGAGGTGATGGATACCCCAATTACCCTGATTTGATTAATTCACTTTGTATGCCTGTATCAAGACATCACATGTACCCTGTAAAGATATACAATTATTATGTACCCAAAATAATTAAAAAGGAAAAATAAAAAAAATTAAGGGGTGACTTAAAAAGTTTGTATCCAACCAAACTATGCTTTGTTTGTAAACATGATGATCTAAAGTGTTTGAACATGAAGTATTTAAGATATATGCCATAGGTGAGCCTTTACAAAAACAAAACTATGAAATTAAGTCGAGACAATCTAAAGATGAATAAAAACAAGGAACTCAGAAATATACATGTCATGATAAAATTACGAGTAATGTGCAGCAATGCATTTAGATATTAAACAAAAACTAACCTATTCCATGAAGGTTGTTAGAAAATCAAATATAAAGTCTGTAAATCATGATGTTGTTAAAGTAATAATATCACCAACCAAAAACTGATGGAGAAGAGAAAGATAGCAGGGGATAGTTGAAGAGTGTTTAATTCTTTATTATTATTAATAGAGGACAAATAAATCTTTTAGCATTAAAAAATATAATGATTCTAAATTCTAGATTTTAAAACTTTTAATTTTTTTTTAATGCTATCCTTCAGATTCTCTATTGCATCTATGCCAAGCAGCATAGGTACAGTAGAGTCTGGAAAATGACCTGGAACAACTGGCTTTCAGAGAGGCTCATGGAAGATCTGCATGTGTAGTAAGACTCAGGTCACATAACTCCCAACTGTCCATGATGACGTCTGAACCACAGGGAGGTCCCTATCTGGACACTATAAAACAAGACCCAGACCATAACCAATTCCTCTCTCTTTTGCTACGACAGTGGGTCTGATCATCATCCGTGGCATATGTATCTTGCTCTGTAAATCTATATCCTGCTCTTGCTCTATAATCCTATCTTTCTCTCCTCAATAAACCTCATTTTCGTGCTTACCTTGCTTTCAATGTGTCTGGTCATTCTTTGGCCAAAAGGGCACCAAGAACCAACATTTCAGACTGCAACTCAACCGAATAACAGGAAAATTAAAAAAAAAAAAAAAAAAAAAAGTGGGAAAACAAAGAAATGAAGTTTTAATTTGTTTTAATTTCTATTAGTGTAACTGGGAGATATTTCAAGAAAGAGAGCACATTAGTGTTGAGAATTGAATAATGATTCGACTTTCAAAAAGTGCAGAATGGATGGTGGGAGAGAGAAAATTTCAGTTTAAGGGAAGATTAATACTAAAAAGCAAGATAGGGACTATATGGCTAGAATGTGGAAATATTAAATTCAAAACTAAGGAGTTTTTAATTTATTCATTTGGTAGTAGAGAACAATTGAAGTTTTCTGAAGTAAATGTCAAGTTCGCAAGTTGTCTTATCTAAGTAAGGGTCAGCAACCTGGAGAATGATCAGTTCTCGTGGGAGGAATAAGATGGAGTAGACAAAGATGGGAAGATGAATCATTAGTGAGAACTAAAGCCAGGAGATTATTGGCCAGGAAACTGACTGGGGAAGGTTTTGAGGACACACACCGAAGGTAAATTGACCAAATTGGCAGGCGGCATAAAGGTGAAAGAGAAACATTTGGATATAACATTGAGAAAGTTTTTGGAAAATATGATACATTTGATTTGATTAGTGATGGTCATCAAAACAGAATGAAGAGATAATAAAAGACTTTAGGAAAACCAAAAGGGATTGATTATGAAAGGGGGGAAAATAAGCTCTTTTTAAAAAGTGATTGGGAACCATATAAAAAAGCAGTTTGGGAGAGAGGAAATTGGAAACATTTATATATCAATTAAGCTTAAGGGTCCTAAAATTAGCAGAATTTTATTTAAAATAAGGTACTTTATATTTTTTTTATCACTCTCCCCATCCATCATCACATAGATTTTTAGAGAATAGATTATAATTTCCAATAAATCTGAATATAAAGCATGCTATGTAACTATGAAACAAAAGTGCTAATGACTATGACGTTGAAAATAATAAAGGCTTGTTACTTTCTTCTTCCTTCTGAATACTTTCACACATTGATCAACTAACTGTCTGTTGCATGCTGTTAAGAAGGGGAGCCAGGGTAAAGAGAATTGGGAGGTGCAAAAATGACACTTGTACAGTTTGTTTGCATCTCATTAAAAAAGATGAATAGTATTAAAGGCTGAATATTTACTAAAATAGAATATCAAATCATTAGTTGACATCATTCATTACTGTCCTACCTGACTTGGAGATTAAGTAATTTAATCAGGACTCCACAGAAGTTCCAAAAAGTATGGATATAAACATAGTCTATCACAACTCAGCAGGGGTAAGTTTTTGAGTCCCAGCTACTTGCTATATGACATTTTACCTTTAGTTAAGGAGCAAAGTGTTTTCACTGAAATATGATAATTTATTGATGGTCATATAGTTGAAATATAGACACGACAGGAATTAGAAGAAGATATTACTCATGACTCAGAAATTCTTACAGAGATAAAAGGAAGTTTCATAGGGAAAGTAAAATTTGACATGGGCCCTAAAGATCGGTATCCATTGATTCCATCAGTCAGTCCTTCAATCAGTTGTTCAGCAATGTTTGAGCACCTGCTCTCCCAGTTACTATGCCGGGTGCTGGGGATACAAAGGCAATCACATTATCCCTTAAGGAAGAGATTATAACGAAAAGTGGAATGTGCTAAGTACCACAAAGCAGGTGGAGCAGTGTTGGGCATTGATGATCAGTGTGATCCATTATCATCAGCATCACATAAGAGTTTGTTAGATATGTAGACTTCTCTGGATGTGCATTGTAACAAGATCCCCAGGTCATCCCTCTGCTCATTAAATTTGAAAAGGCCTGGGCTAGTTGGCATTTTGTCTTTTTCAGATTCTACTATCAGGGCCTGACATTTGACCACTTTTCTTATGTGGGAGAAATACCAAAATAGGTGGGGGGTAGCAAGATAGTTCCACTCCACACCCCTTTGCATCTAAGGCCGGGGCATAAAACTCAGACTCAACTATCTGCATGCTCTGTTTGTGAATTTGAATCTTGGGAGGGTGACCCAAAGGTGCAAGTCAGTCAGAGACTATGACTATGGTGTGGCTGAAAGCACAATGGTGAGCCTTGGGGTGCCGCGGTCAGAGAGCTTGCTGGTTAATGTCCGGTGGTGACAGCATCCGAAATCCTGAATGTGCATTCACTTCATTTGTTAGTTTCTGAGCTGCTTCTCTGTGAGTCAGCCAAGGGCCAATCAATAGATTCATTTTCTTTGCAACTTAAACAAAATCAGTTTTTCCCTTGTTTGGATCCCTTCCTAATGTATTCAAGAAATGGTCACTCCTGTCACTATGCAGTTCATGTTGGCAGGAAGAAATTGTGCTACTTTAGTTTAATCTCTTCTTTTTTTTCTAATGAAAGTTAAAAATGTTTAAAAATATAAAAACATTACAATAGCCCACATAACCAATATAGTTAAAATAACACAAACTTAAAATCTTGACATGTGTACTTCTACTTTTAAAAATAGTAATCTATTATTTTCAGTAAAAAATGACTATGCTATTTATAAAGAATTTAAACAATGTGTAGATGGACAAACATGTAGATTAAAAAAATCATTCCAGATTCAATCACTCGGGAATGACCTTTATTAACATTTGGTGAATATGATTTCAGTCATCTTTCAAAGCATATATAAATAGATAAATGGAGAGATGGAAATGTTTTATTAAAATTGGATCATATTACCCAAATCACTTAAATGACAAGTATAAATTTAATTTTCTGGCTTTTATCAGAAAAAAAAAAGAAATTGAAGGATATAGGTGTCTTCATCTAAAATGATATAGTTTCCTAAAAGATCTGTTGCCACCCAACTGGGTTCATTTGCCCACTGCCCAAGATGAAGCCAGTATGCTAAGACAGAGCGTCTAAGGCAGAGAAAGAGTTTATTCTGAATAGTGCTAAGTGGGGAGACAGGAGAAATTTCTCAAATCCACCTCCTGGAGAATTTGGGAAACAGGGTTTTTAAAGACAGTTTGGTGTAGGCAATTGAATCTGCTAATTGGCTGGGTTTGGGGCAGAAGCACAGTGTTATAGAAACTATCTTCTTTGCTGACCAGGTTCTTGGGTTGGGTTGGGGTCACAAGACCAGTTGAGTCAGGTCCTCAATAAACATCACTGGCCTGGGTGGCTCAGCTATTCCACCGGAATGTGGGACCTGTAAGATATTTCAGAAACTACTCCTAAATTTACAAAAAAGTGATATTAACTATGGAGAAAGCTAAGAATCTTTATAACCACCAGCTATGTGGCCCCAGAGTGCCAATTATAGAGAAGTAAATAAGGGGATAGTGGCTAATTATTGTTATTATTCTTAGCTAGGCCTGTGCCTTATTTTTAGCTAGGCCCTTACCACAGTTTTTGCTTTGCACCCCTTTTTATTATTTTGTAAAGGCAGTTTCAATCTCTCTTAGGTTAGAGAAAGAGAAAAAAATTAAGAAGTTTGAATCTCTCTTTGTGAAACTATTAGTACATGATTCAATTTTATAAACATCAGTATAAACGAAAGATTAATATATTTTCACTCTCCCACTTTCTTTCTTCTCCTCTCCTTCAGATTCTGATTTTATTAGTTACTTAATGTTTTTACATGCTACAGGCTTTTATTCAAATTTGTTTCTGTGCCCACATTTCACGTGGTTGAATATCATTAATTCTTAATTATATGGATTCGATGTTTACATTTGTACAACCTCTGGGACCCTTCCATTCCTGAAATATAATTGAATGAATTGATTGTCAATATTTTTAAAAATTATTGTTAGTGATAGATGTCACATATATCTTTACAAATGTTTGCCTGTAATTTTATACCTACATATGCATCTGTCATTTTTGGAAACATATTCTTGGGGTTTACTTTACTTCTGAAAGATTTCTAGAAATTTTTAGATTTTCTCCTGGCAATGAATATTGTTTTGGAGAATTTATTTTTTCTCTTGTAGATAATTTGATTTCTTTTTCCCTGGAACAAATATAAATTATTTCCTATTTAAAACGTATTATTGTAATATACCATACTTACAGAAAAGGACATAAATGACAAATGTCCTTTTATTTATTAGTTGTTTTATTATTTATTCAAGGAATTATCACAAAGTGAAACACTAGACCCAGATACAGATTATTAGCAACCCCAAATTTTTCTTTCTCTCTTCACAAAGATCAATATTCTAATTTTTAAATTTTTAAAAAATTTTTATTGATACACAATAGATATACGTATTTTGGGGTACACATGATAATTTGATGCATTCACATAGTTTGTAAAGATCAAATCAACGTAATTGGAATAGGCATCATCTTAAATATTGGTTTTTTTCTTTATGCTAGAAATATTCAAATTATTCTCTTCTAGATATTTTGAAATATATAATAGATATAGACATCCTACTGATCTATCAAACACTAGGTCTTATTTCTTCTATCAAACTGCATATTTGTACCCATTATTCAACCTCTCTTCATCCCCTTCGCCCCCTTCACCGCCTCTGGTAGCCACCAATCTTCTTTCTATCTTCGTGAGATTCCCCTTTTTAGCTCCCACTTGTGAGTGAGAACATGCAATATTTGTCTTTCTGTGCCTGGCTAATTTCGCTTAACATAAAGACCTCCAGTTCCATGCATGTTTCTAAATAACAGAATTTTATTCTCTTTATGGCTGAATGCATTACATTGTTTTTCTAGATATACCACATTTTCTTTATTCATTCTTCCATTGATAGGCACTAAGGTTGATTCTATAATTTGGCTATTGCGAATCATGCTTCAATAAACATGGGAGTGAAAATATCTCTTTGATATACCGATTTTCTCTTTTGGATATATATCCAGTAGTGGGATAGCTGGGTCATATGGTAGTTTTATTTTTAGTTTTTTGAGCAACCTCCATACACTTTTCCATGGTGGCTGTACTAATTTACATTCCCACCAACAGTGTACCAGGGTTCCCCTTTCTCCGCATCCTTGCCCACATCTGTTATCTCCGGTCTTTTTGATAAAAGCCATTTTAACTGGGGCGAGATATATGTCATTGTGGTTTTGATTTGATTGCTTGATTAATGATGTTGAACATTTTTTCAAAAACTTTTTGCTGTTTATATGTCTTCTTTTGAGAAATGTCTATTCAGATCTTTTGACCATTTATTTTTATTTTTATTTTTTTTATTTCAGCATATTACAGCGGTACAAATGTTAAGGTTAGATACATTGCCTTTGCCCCACCCAAGTCAGAACTTCAACCGTGTCCATCCCCCAGATGGTGTGCACTGCACCCATTAGGTGTGAATATACCCATCCCACTCCTCCCCCTCCCACCTGCCTGACACCCGATGAATGTTACTACTCTATGTGCACATAGAGTAATTAATGCCAATCCGATGATGAGTACATGCGGTGCTTGTTTTTCCATTCTTGTGATACTTCACTTGGTAGAATGGGCTCCAGCTCTATCCAGGATAATACAAGAGGTGCTATAACACCATTGTTTTTTTTTGTGGCTGAGTAGAACTCCATGGTATACATGTGTCACATTTTATTAATACACTCATGTATTGATGGGCACTTGGGTTGTTTCCACATCTTTGCAATTGTGAATTGTGTTGCTATAAATATTGTAGTGCAGTTTTGATCATTTTTAAATCTGACTTTTTTTTTTTTTGCTATTGAATTTTTTGAGCTCCTTATATATTCTGGTCATTAATATTTTGTTAGATGGATAGTTTACAAATATTTTCTCCCATTCTGTGGGTTGTCTCTTGCCTTTGATGATTGTTTCCTCTTTTGTACAGAAGCATTTTAACTTAAGGTAATCTAACTTTTAATACCACAGATCAATTTTGCACATTTAAAACTTAATATAAACAGAATAATTTAGTATATTTTCATTTGTATCTGACTTCTTTTATTGAGCATTTTGTTTACATTTATATTGGTGTGTGTAGTTTTAGTTTGTTTATTGTCATTTTTGTATAGTATTCCAATTGTGTGAATATACTAGAATATATATATATATATATATATACCGAATTATTGATGAACATTGTAGCAATTTTGGCTATTTTGTACAATTACTTGGTAGATACTCTTGTAAATGTCTTTTAGTAGACCCATGTGCATATGTTTGTTGTATATATGTATGAATAGAATTGCTTAGTCATAAGGAATAAGTGTGTTTAGATTTAACAGACACAGACAAAAAGGTTTCCCAAATGGTTTTAGGAAATTTATAATTCCACTAATAGTGTGTGGCAGTTCTAGTTGTTTCACAGTTTAACACGATTTCTAACATTACTACTGAAAGTTTAAAAATTATTACCAATCTGTAATGGCATCTCATTGCGATTTTATTTAGCATTTCCCTGATGTCTAAAGTTGAGCTCCTAAGAGTTTATTTGGACATATTCTATAGGGATGTTTCTGTTCAAGTTTCTTGCCTACTTTTTCCCCTATTTGTTCCTTCCCTTTTTTTATTGGTTATAAGAGTTCTTCTAAATTCTGGATGTGAACCATTTGTCATTTATTGATCAAGATTTGTTGTTTGTATATTTTATTTGATTTGCATTTATTGAAAGGACTACTCTTCACAGTGAACTTCCTTGTATAATAGTTAAAGCAGCTCCATACTCATGGGTTTGTTTCTAGACTATTGTAATCCATTCCCTTGGTTTGTTTCCCTATTCTTGTACCAGTTTCATCTTGTCTTACTTACATTTTTCTACAAAATTAAGTTTTCCTACTTTGTTGAACAAATCCTCTTGTCTTATTGTTCTTTTTCAAGAGGGTCTTGAATTTTCTTGGCTTTTTTCATTTCCATATAAAGTATCAAATCAGATTGTCTCATTTTACCAAAATAAAATTGTTAACAATGTCTTGGTTGACATTTCCCTAAATAAAATTTGTGTTGAAGTATAACTTTCAAGTAGAAAAATATGAAATTCATAAATACACAGTTTTGGCAGTCTAGACCATTGCCATTACCAAGAAAATATCTCATGACCTTTTGGGCACTATCCCTCTCACCCCAGGGTAACCACTATTCCTGAATTAGTTTAGTCAATTTTTGAATTTTGTACAAAGAAAATCATAATATATACTCTTTTTTGCTCAAGATGGCTTATATAAGACTCCTCTGTGTTGTTTCACATAGCACAAGTTTTTACATTACTGTTATTATATAGTATTCATTGTGTATCATCATAATTTATTTATTTAATCTTGATGATCTTGGATTGTTTCTGTCTGAGAAGTTCTACAAATAATGTTATAAATATTCTTTTTCATGTCTTGGTAAAAATTGATATGTATTTCTTTTGAGTGTATACTTCGGAGGATATAGATATATATTCAACTTAATTAGATAATGTGAAAGTCAAATCATTTTCCCAGGTGGTTCAAGAAATTCCATTTTGACCAAAGTGGTAAAAAAAATTCCATTTCCGCCAATAGTTTATAAGTCAAACTTTTGCTTGACTACTTGTTATGTCAGTATTTTTATTTTTGTCATTCCAGTGGGTATATAGTAGTATCTCATTTTGGTTTTAATTTGCATTTCCCTGATGACTTAAAATCTTGAGCACCGTATTATATACTTGTTAACCATTTTGGGATTCTTTTCAGTTTTCAGATATTTGTTCTATTTTTTTAATCTGTCTTTATTCTTACCAGCTTCAATTTAAAAATACTTTCTGAACACAAATTGTGTGTGTGTGTGTGTTTGTGTGAATGTATGTGATATATGCATTGCTATATTATCTCAATTTATGTTTTGCTTTTTCACTTGATGACATCTTTTGATGGATAGAAATTCAAAATTTTAGTGTAGTATCACTTATCATTTCATACTTTCTAATTAGTGCTTTCTGTGTTCTGATTAAGGAATCCTTGCCTATCTAAGTTTATGATGTTTTTTTCCCATATTATCTTATAAAAGCTTTGTTTTACTTTTCATATTTTGATCTACAATCAATCTGATGTTGATTTTTCTATATTGTGTGAGTTAGGGGTCAAGATTGAATTTTTTTCATATTGATATGCAAGACACAAAAACTTTTATTTAAAGACTTCACTTGTCCTTCAAACTTTAGTGTTATCTTTATCTTCAATCCAGTGACATGCATATAGGGATGTGTTGCACAACTCTGAATTCTGTTCCATGCATGTATGATTTCATTTCTCAAGTCTATATTCTGTTACATTGGTCTATGTGTTTGTCTTTATTGTAATAAAGCACTGCAGATTTAATATTATATTAATTTTTGATAATACCTCAAGCTTGTGTTCTCCTTCAAGATTTTCTTGCTTTTATGGCCATTTGAATTTCTATGTAAATTTTAGAATAAGTCAGTCACTGTCCTCAGGGAAATGAAAAAAGCTAGTACTTTAATTGTAGTTGCAATAAATGCATAAATGATATTGGAGAATATATTCCTCTTAAAAATCTTGATATCCAATCTATGAGCACAATATATCTTTCCACCTACTTAGGTCTTTTTCCTTTATTAATGTTATTTCTAAAATAAATTTTAGTGTCTACTTTATGTATCTCTACATTCAATTTTCTATTTTTCAGGTTTTATTTAGTTTATTTTTTTTATATCTCTGCTTATGAGAGAAATTGGATTGTAATTTTCCTTTATTGTAATTACTTATAACATGATTACATCAAGGTTATGTTGGCCTCTTAAAAAAAATTGGTCAGTATTTCCTTTTTTTTCTTCACTAAAAAGTTTGTATGACATTGCTGACTTAAATGTTTAATAAAATTCACCAGTGAAATTTTTGGGTCTGAAACCAGTGTTTTGCTTTTCAAGTCTGATGTCTCAAGAAACATTTCTTTAACCTTGAAATTTAGTAGATCTCTATATAATGTTTCATTTTGCAGATTCATTTTTGCCTTACTGAGGCTGATAATCTCTGTGATACGACATCCTGCAGAGAGTTAGGGAAACTTTCCAAAACAGTCACGTTTATCATCTAACAGATAAAGCATGAACAAAATCTGTTGCCAAATGTCTCTCAACGAGGCACTCTTCTGCAATCTTGCCATCTACTTTGAAACTTCAGGATTGATGTTGTTTAAAGAATGCTTACGTACATACCACACACACACACACACACACACACACACACACACACAGTGTATTTCAAGGTTCAATACAAGCAGTGACTGGAAAAGCAACTTAGAGAAAAAAGGACCTACAGAAACCAGAAACAGTGTCTATTTTGAGTCCCCTTTACTCTGGTGAAAATATTAAAAAGATCTCTCATATACACCAAAAGGTAGGGAATGCCAAAAAAGCATCATTTTTTAACATTTTCACATTACTCCCTTCCTCATTCTTCTCACCAGGCTGACTTTATGTACAAACCGGCTCTTTTCTTTCAAATTTATCCTGTTTAAGCAAAGTGGAACACATAGAAAGAGGCTAAAGAGTCTTGATAAGGTGACAATTTGTAGTGTTGGCGTGAGTCCCAGTCAGAGCCAGTGATAGATTGCGTTAGCTGATCACAGTACTAGAATGGAGGGAGAAAAAGAAATATTTTTTTAAATGAAGGTGACAATTTCAAAGTTTGCACTATTTGAAGTGTCTGGTTGTTCTTCCTAATTATTTTTTTTATTTAAAAGATTTTACAAAAAGAAAATCTAAATTCATTCTTAAAGTATTATGAGATATTTGAATGTGAGCGTTATAATTCCTGTGTATATTTGCTATGGAAAATATGGAAAATAGCAAGGTTAACTCATATCTCTCTCCCCTTTCTCTTTCTCTCCTTTCTCTCTTTAAAGAAATTGGAGACAGTCTTGAATCAATTACCATGTCTAAAATCCAGACCCAGATTGTACTGCAGTGTTTAATACTATGACATAAACTGTCAGAGAATTAAAGATTGATGATGGAAAGACTTAAAAAGCCCTACAGATGTTGATTTATATAAATGTGTTTGCTTTGTGGCCTGAGGCATTTCTTTGCATGCAGAATATAACCAAGATGTACAAAGTTGTCTGTCTTTGTGACATGGAACCTCTTACACATTGGCCAGTCCATCAGTCAGTTAATTAACAGGTAGTTGTTGAGTGTCTACTACAGATTAAAAAGACTCCATTCATTCCTGTTTTAGTTAGTATTTCATAAGTGTCACTGTTATTGTTTGAATTGTGTTTGCGCAGGAGAAATTTTGGCTTGTTTTAGAATGCTCTTTTTATAACTTCGAATATAGCTTAACCTTAGTATGCCTAGTAAAAATGTAATATGACATCTGTATAATAATATCATCTAACATCAGTAAAATAATAAAAATAAAATAAGTCCTAATAGCCTTTTCAGATATTGTTATAATATAACCAAATATTTGTCCTCAATCAGACTGTATAATAAAGTAGATGTAGCAAACCTCCCTTTTCCTTCCAATGACTTCCAAGGGAAATCTTTTAAAAATAGGTTTATGAAAGATTTTTTGAGGGTTAGGGATTAAATTTTATGCAGACTTTTATCTCAATATCCAGTATATGCATCTTCAAATGCTTTGCAGTGTAAATCAATGAAAACACCTACTTTTGCTGAAGGATTACATTTTCATGTTTTGTGTACCACATCTGCCTCTATTTAACAGGTTGTTGTAGTTGTTTACTGCTGTTTAACCACCACCCAGCCCCCACCCCAAATTTATTACAATCTCTCGTAGTTCTGTGGGCTGCAAGGCTTCGCTGGGTGTTCTTGTCTGAGATTTCTTATGCGACCGTGTTCTTGTCTGAGATTTCTTATGCGACCGTCATCAGATTCTGGCTGTGGTTGGCATCATGCAAAGACACTATTGGGCTGGCTGGTTTTCCCCGAGACCAGCAGTTGATCCTTGCTATCAGCTGGGAGCTCAGCTAGTCTGTCTCCTACAGGATCTTTATTTGTTTTCACGCCACAGTTTGGGTTTCTCACAGTAGAATGGCTGAGATCACAGAAGGAGCAAGCAAAAAGTACATGTTCTGGGAGACAGGAGTGGAAGATTTTAGTCCTGAGCCAGGAAGTCATCACAGTGACATTTCTGTATTCTATTGGTCAAAGCAGTCACAGAGCCTGCCCATATTTATGAAAAAGGGACATAAATTCTACATTTTTAGGGGAAGAGTGTTACGTAATTTGTGGTCATCTTTAATCCAACATACAGCTGCTCTGAACACCAGTGTGTATGTGGAATTTCCTAAACTGCTACATTTGCAGGCTGCAATGATAAAAGCATCCTTAAAAAAAAGGTTAACTATACACTGGAACTTGAAACAGAGAGAGGCCACAGTTGTAATGATCATTAGTCTTTCTTATGATTTAGCTAGTTTTTAATCCATGCTACTGTGTCCTTTTGCAAGTCAATTTAAACCAATTTTCTGGGTCATATTTCATGACACATTTTAACAGGCATTTTATTGATGTCAAAGTGCAGAACATTTACTGTGTTTCCCGTTTGTGACATTATAAGAAATGCTTTTAAGTATACAACAATAATTTGTTTTTTACTTTAGATAGTTAAATATAGTAATTCCAAGTCTTATCATTGTTGCTTCTGTATACATGATATGATTTTCCTCCTTTATTAACCATCCACGATTGTTATTTGTTTTTTCACAGAGAAACTTTCATTGTGTTCACCCTTATTAAAAAAATATGCAGAGGTTTTAAGACAGTTTGGCAGATTTGGAGAAAAATACTCCATTTATAAACTGTATGGGGTAGAATCATTTTTATCAGCATTTAGCAGAGAATCAGTAGCCTAAATAATTTCATTTCCAATAACAACTAAAAGTATACTTCTCAAATTGAATGAAAACATATTCATTAAAAAGTTGCTCTTTCTTTTTGTTATTGTCTCTTAAATATTGTAGGCCTGTCCTCCTTGGAGAGACAAGGGATCGTGGAGCTGTGCAGAATACTTGGGTATTTTACTTTCAGTTCAGAATAAATAATGAGAAAGGCTGTGGTTACCACATTCTGAGATTTATGCTTTGCAAGGGGCATAGTTAACTATTAGCTTATCTACAAGAGGAAGAATGAAGTAGTACAGGAGTCCCCTCCCATCTCCAGACTTTCGGTTGGATGCCTGAAATACAGATAGTAGCAAACCCTGTATGTTCTATGTTTTTTTCTTATACATACAAGCTACGATAAAGTTTAATTTATGAATTAAGCACAGTAAGAGATTAACAACTAATAATAAAATGGACCAATTATAACAATATACTGCAATAAAATTTATGTGAATGTGCTTTCTCTTTCTCTCTCAAAATATCTTGTTGTATTAACATGTCCTGCGGGTAAATGAAAACACAGAAAGAGGACCTGTTGTTAAGGGGGGACTCCCGTAGAAAATCTAGAGAACCAATGACAGAGTGAAGCATCACTTAGGAGTGAGAGTGTCTAATGCAGAACAGAGAAGCTTTGCATCAGAAGCACTGTCTTTGTGTGTTCTAAAGCTCCTCATGTGGACTTTCTGTGTGATTTGTGAAGACTGAATAATGATCAATGAATGAATATTTCAGGGAATCAAGGTTTGACTCAGATTTTTAATAAATCTGATCATTAACCCACTTCAGAATAGAATAGAATCGTTTGAGATTTAGAGAGCTATCTGTTTTATGAAATTTTTAAGAAGAAAACTTGTGAAGGAAATTATGAGACAATGTAGACAAAATACATGAATTGGATTAGGGGCCTTGTAACACCTTTTCAATCATGAGAAGGTCATGTACTAACAGCTCCCAACTATTCTCTCCAGAACTTAGAAATATATAGTGGACTGTTGACTTAACTTTCTCTTGGATATGGAAAAACCCATTCAAATCTTATCTATCCAAACCAGAGCTCTTGTCTTCCCAACCCGTGGTCCAGAACCTGCTCTTTCCTCAGTGTTCTCCATTTTAGTAATTTAGTCTCCAGTTACGCAGACTAAAAATTTGGAGTCAGTCATCTTTATTTTCTCAGGTTCTCTCAGGACATATATCGAATCCATCCAGAATTGTGCCTTGCATGACAGTCTCTGCCATTACCACTCTCCTCTGAGCCTCCATTACCTCT
>CAUYSK010108520.1:0-36739 GCA_963575035.1 Avahi laniger
GAGTACTATTCAGCTTTAAGAAACAATGGTGATATAGCACCTCTAATGGTTGGATTTTAAGTCAATATAGTTGGATTATTTTTCTGGTCTTCACTGATAAAGTCTTGTTGGATAAGATTCTGTACCACTGAAAAAGTCCAAGTGTTCTCACTTAACATGTTGGAGGTTCAACAAGACACACACACACTTACACATGGTTGGGAGTGGGACAGTGAGAGAGAAAGAGAGAGAGAGAGAGAGAGAGAGAGAGAGAGAGAGAGAGAGAGAGAGAGAGAATATCAAGATCAAAGTAGCCTAAGAAACACTTATCTATGGTCAGGGAAATAGATAATGGGCACTTTTTTTCAAGGATGTGCATTCTTTCTGGCCAGTGTGATAATAGATATGAGACATAGAAAATAAACCCTGTTCTTACTTTGATCAGTATTATCTCCATTTCTTGTAGGCACCAGCCTTCCTAGGCCTGATTGCTTGAGAAACTAAAGCTATAAATTATGAGTAATTTTAAATGTTACTTCTATTTTTACTGGCCAGTGGTGGACCTGGTAAGGGAAAAACATTCCCTTAAAAAACAAAATGAATTGAAACATGCTGCAACATGGATGAACCTCAGAGACATGTTAAGTGGAAGAAGCCAGATGCAAAAGATGACATACTGTATGATTCTGTTTATATGAAATGTCAACAAAAAGACAATTTATAGGAACAGAAAGTAGATTAGTGGTTTCCTATGGCTGGGAATGAGAACAAGGAATGACTGCAAAAGGATAGAAAAGATTTTTATTGGAGAGATGGAAATGTTCTAATATTGAATTCAGGTGATGGCTGCATAACTGTAAATTTACTAAAAATCAATCATTGAATTGTACACTTAAAACAGTTGAAATTTATGGTAAATGAAGTATACCTCAATATATCTGTTAAAAAAAGAGAGAATCATGCCAAACAGAAGCCATAGATTATTGCTGTTTGAAATTATACAAGTTGGCTCTATAAACCGTCTCTTCTCTTTTTGTCTCCAAACTGAAGGGAAGTAGATATCTAGTGTCAGGAGATAATTACTTTCTTTCTTTTTTTCTTTTCTTTGCTTTTCATAAGAATTTTATTGAATTCAGGAAGAAACAGGACAAGTTAAGGTCACAACTGATTTTGATATACTCTACATCAAAGAGAGTGTCTATTTTTTTATTTTTCAAAATTTCAGAATATTATGGGGGTACAAATGTTCTGGTTACATGGATTGCTTTTGCACTGCGTTTATAAGTGTGCCCGTCGCCCAGATAGGGTACATTGTACTGTTAGGTATGAATTCACCCATCCATTTCTCTCCCTGCCCACCTGCATGATTTCTGTTGATTTTTTCTTCCATTTGTGCACGTGAGTGCTCATTGGTTAGTTCCAATTTAATAGTGAGTATATGCAGTGTTTGTTTTTCCATTCTTATGATACTTTACTTAGGAGGATGGTCTCCAGTTCCATCCAAATTATTGCAAAAGATATTAATTTATTTTTTATGGCTGAGTAGTACTCCATGGTGTACATATACCACATTTTATTAGTCCATTCATGAATTGATGGGCACTTGGGTTGATTCCACGACTATGAGATTGGGAATTTTGATGCAATAAACATTCTAGTGCAAGTGTCTTTTTGATAAAATGACTTTTTTTCCTTTGGGTAAATACCCACTAGTGGGATTACCAGATCAAATGGTACACCTACTTTTATAATAGTTCTTTGAGGAATCTCCATACTATTTTCCAAAGAGGTTGTACTAGTTTGCAGTCCCACCAATAATGTATAAGTGGTCCTTTCTCTCCACATCCATGCCAGCATCTATTATTTTGAGACTTTTTGATAAAAGCCATTCTAACTGGGATAAGGTGATATCTCATTGTGGTTTAAATTTGCATTTCTCTGATAATTAGTGATGTTGAGCATTTTTTCATATGTTTATTGGCCAGTAGTTTTTCTTCTTTTGAAAAGCTTCGGTTCATGTCTTTTGCCCACTTTTAAATGGAGTTGTTTGCTTTTTCCTTGATGATTTGCTTGAGTTCTTTGTAGATTCTGGTTATTAGCCCTCTATCAGATGTATAGCATACTGGCATGAAAATAGAGACATAGACTAAAGGAACAGAACAGAGAACCCATATATAAAATCATCCACATATTGCCATCTGATCTTTGACAAAGTAGACAATGATATACACTGGGGGAAAAGAATCCCTATTTAATAAATGGTACCGGGGAAATTGGATAGCCACATGTAGAAGACTGAAACAGGATCCATATCTCTCACCATTCACAAAAATTAATTCAAGATGGATAATAGACTTAAACCTATTGCATGAGACCATAAAAATTTTAGAAGAAAATATTGGAAATACTCTTCTAGATATCAGCCTATGCAAAGAATTTATGGAGAAGACTCCAAGGGCAATCACAGCAACAACGAAAATAAATAAATGGAACTTGATTAAATTAAAAAGCTTCTGTACAGTCAAGGAAACAATCAACAGAGCAAATAGACAACCTACAGAATGGGAGGAGATAATCACTTTCTATTAGTCTATGTAGAAATGACCCAAAATGCCATTCTGCAACTGTTTTAGGACTGAAGGGACTGGACATCCTGTATCTTGTTACTACACTGGTGAGAGATGTGTCCATTCAGTGCTAGATAATGTTCCCATTCCTGTATCCCTGCTTCATCCCTGGGCTCTCCATCTTCTCAATACATCATCTTCTAAACTTGGAAAATGGTCTGTCTTGGACAACAGGAATTACCACTTCCCAGTATAGCACAGTGCATTTGATAATCTTATCACTTTCCACATTATGATAAAGTAGAGTTTTAGGTGTCTGTGTTCCACCCAAAACACAAGCTCTTTAGGCTGAGTGACTGTGTTTTATTCATCTCTGTGCTCTCAGGACTTGACACATAGTGCATGCTCAAAGAACGTTTAGTGGCCTGAGATGACTTTGTTTCCCAAAGAGTTGCCACTGATCTTGTGGAAGGGGATGGTAAAGGTATTATTCAACTTGGTTTACTTTCATTGTGAGATTCAGGAGAGCACCAAGGTATAGGTAGATTCATTTTCATTTTGTAAACTTTCCTTTAACACAACAATGTTGCTTAACCACACCAAAACAACAGTCTTACATTCTCATTCATGCATCCGTGTATTGGTTGAGGGTTGGCTAATCTAGGTTCTGCTCAGGTGAGCTTGGCTTGAAGCTGTGGGTTGGGTCCAATTATCCTCCACATGTCTTTTTTCTTCCTTGGATGAGTGAGCTACTGGAACAACTTCTTCTCATGGTAATGGCTAGATAGTGAGAGCATGAATGGAAACATGTGCTGCTTCTTAAGACCTAGGCTTAGAACAGTTTGGCACCACCCACATTTCACTGGCTAATATAAGTCATGTGGTTAGGTCCAACATCAGTGCATGGGGACACGGACTCAACTTTTAATTGAAAGAACCGCGAAATCACAAGGCCAAAAGTATATCATGAAGAACTGGAAATAATAATAATACAACATGCTTATTCATAAATGCTTTCTCCAACAAAGCCAGGTTGAAATTATGGACGACAGAAAATTTGTAAGGGGGTATGTGGAGACATGGGAAACGACAAGTAACCAAAGCTCTTTGTGGCTTGGAATTGCCCATCTGACTGGCTTGTACCTCCCATCATGAAAATATTGCTGCTCTCTCATTTCAGCTGAACTTGGCCTGCTAATCACACAAGTATTAATAGTAAAGAATGCTGAATCAAGAAGCAGTTACTCTAAAGGGAGATTATAACAGAGCATTTGGAGGTTTCAAAAGGAGAGTCTGGATGAGAGCTGAAAAGGGGAACGCTTAAGTTATCATTTCAATTTTAGAAACTGTTAGTCTCACCTGCTGAGGAAACTATACTCCAAAAGGGACACACCAGAGGAAGATGAAAATTGTCCCCAGTGCTTGTGGAGCGTACAAAGTTGCTCTCCCTGACAGAATAATGATAAGTTTTTTCAACAGCTACCATTTACTGAGAATGCCAATGTGGCTTAATCATTTAAATGAAATGTTTTGACCAGCCTGTTTGCAGGCAGGGTCTGTTACTTTGTCTTTCAGTAGGTTTCTTTCCATAAAGTAAAAAAGTCATGGGGAAGAGTTACCAACCACAAAAGCAACTTTGAAGCCCTGCGATACATTATAAAATTATACCAATAGATAATCAAACATAGTAAACACATTACAAAGGCAAAGGCCCTGCCGGGTGCAGAGGCCCGCAATCCTGGCCACTTTTTCTTTCTTCCTATGTCAGTTTTGGAAAATAAGTGTTATATTTCTGCTTGTTTTTTTTTTGTCCACCTGAACAACATATTTTTTTTTCATTTGTTTGTTTAATGTTTATTGAGTGTTTACTGTGTAGTGGCAGCAGGCTACCTTCTGACTACAATGATCAACCATCTCATTTGCCCAGGACTGAAGGGAGTCCTCACATGTGGGTCTTTAAGTTTTAAAATCAAAACAGTCCTAGTCAAAAGGGGATGAGTTGGTCGTGCTAGTTCTGAGGTACTATGGCCAACAGAGCAGAGTCTGCACCTTCATGAAACTAACATTCTAAACTAACATTCCCCGAATTACACAAATGCATGAAATAAAGCAAGTTGTGATAGGTACTTTAAAGGAAGAAAATATAGGCTCAAGGTAGAAAATAACCAGTAGAAACCTACTTTGAATGTAATGACCAAGAAGAGGAGGCATCTAAGCTCAGGTGTGAAGGACACTTGGAGCCAGCTAGGTGAAGAGAGGAGGGGAGGGCATTCAGAAGAGGGAACAAAATAAGCAAGGGTATTGCAGTGACAATGAGCTTGGGGTATTTGAGAAGCTAAAAAAAAAAAAGGGGGCCTGGACTGGCAGGCCCAGCTGGGGAATGGACTCAGGGAGGTTGGAGAGAAGGCAAGGCCTTGTAGGCTGTGGTTGGAAGCTTGTATTCTTTTTTTTTTTCTTTAACTTTCATTGAAGCTTAAGACACAAAGAAAAGTACACAAACCATAACCGTACTTTTTATAAATGTTTTTATACTCAGCATACCTGTGTAACCAACAACGACCTCGGGGAACAGAGTCAGCAGTGGCACTCCCTGGTCCCCGCTGCAGTCACGATGGCTCCACTCTTGGCAGGGTGATTACTACCCTGACTTCTAACAGTGTTCATTGGTCATGACTGCTCTTGAATATAATATAAACAAACCAGACAGTAGCACTCTTTTGTTCAACAATATGATCTTAAGATTCAACCATATTTTTTCTGTGATTGAATTCATTTTTAGTGTTGCATATTCCATTGTGTGACTATACCAAAATTTATTTATTTATCAACCATTGATGGGCATTTGATTAATTTCCAATTTGAGCATATTTATGAATAGTGCTACTAAGAACAATCTTGTATCTATCTTTTGGTGTACGGATGTGTGTATCTGTGGAGAGGAGAGTGTATATACCTAATCGTAAGATTGCTGGGGCATAGGATATGAATATGTTCCACTTTAATAGATACTGTCAAATAGTTTTCTACACAGCTTGTTCCAATTTACACTCTTGCTAGCAGTGTGTGAGCATTCTAGTTGCTCCCAAACTCTCTAACACTTGGAATTAGTCCATCTGCCTTTTCCATTTAGCCATCCTGATGGCGGCAGTGGTGTTACAATGTGGCTTTAATTAGTCCCTGATGACTAATGAGGCTGAGCCCCCTTTTGTATGTGTGTTGGCCATTTGGATGTTCTCTTTCATCAAGTATTTGTTGAAGTATTTGGCTCATTTTCTATGAATAGCTCTTATTTTTCTTACTGATATATTTGAATTTTTTATATTCTAGATATGAGTCCTTTAACGGATACATGTTTTGCAAATATTAATACCTTCTCTCACTCTATGGGTTGCTTTTCACTTCTCTTTGATGAACAGAAGTTATAATTTCAAAGTAATTCAATTTATTATTTTCCCCTTCATGACTAGGACTCACTGTGCCCTGTGTAAGAAATCTTTGCAGATTCCAAGAGAAGTGTTTGGAATTTTATTTCATGTTCAGTGAGGATCATTGAAAGGTACAAGCAGGAAAGTGACATGATGTGATTTACGTTTGTAAAAGTTCATGTATGCTGCCACCTAGAAAGCAGGATGGAGGAAAGGAGTCCACATAGGGGTCAGCTGCCTCAGCACAAGTGAGAGAAGATGATGGCTCAGAATCGATAGGATTCACAAATGGATTGTCCGGGGTGGTGTGGAAGAAAAAGAAGGCATGGGGGTGATACTCAGCTTGTACTTTAGAACTGAGTGGGTGGTGGTACCCTTTACTGAGATGCAGAGCTGAGGGAAGTTTGGGGAGACAGGAAAAGAGTGGCTTTTTGGTGGGGGTGAAAGTGAGATACATTTTGTGCATTTTAAGTTTGAGGTGTCTCTGAGGCACCCAAGTCGAGGTATCTGGGGGCATCTAGATATGCAAGCGTGGAGCTCAGACTTGTGGCAGGAGTGCGTGAGTGCAGGGGGTGAGGGATCGGAACTCAAAGGCCCTTAGACTCTTTTTTGATTTCTCTGGAGGAAAAATTGATCACTCCTTCCTTTATATGTTTCTGTATTCTGTACAGATTTCTGTCATTTTTTTTTAATAACAAATTTGTCTCACTCAGTTACTTTGGGAATTCATTGAGAACAAGGTATCTGATAATGTCCTTGTACATTGTATGAGTCATTCATTTTTTTAGCCAGATGAATGGATTTCCTTAAAAAGGAAAAATACAAAACTGAAAAAAAAAGAGTTTTTTTGAGAACAAAACCAGAATTCACAACGTGTTCTGCAAATTCCAGTAATAAGTTGATAGGATAAAGAAGAGCCTCAGTACTTAAGCAAAAAGAACAAAGTTTGTTTTTAAGACATTTGCATTCCTCCTGACAGTGAGTGATGAAAAGATTCTGAGCCTAGTGCCCCCATGAGAAAGGGAGAGCACTCCTCACACCATCCCATGGCTTCTCCTATGTAAGGAGACTGCCTGTCTGTGTCAGGGTTGGCAGGAAGAAGATGCACATTTCTGTGACAAAGTGGAGCTAAATAAAGGCAAAAATAATTAGGTCAGAGAAGGGAACTGACATCTCTTTCCAGCTTTCTATTTCCCGTCCCTTCAGCATACCCCCAGATTGGTTCTTTTCTGGAGGCAAGAGGAAGAATCAATGCGTTAATTGAAAGCCATGTTTGTTCTCTAGGCTGGTTGTTGGTGTCAGGGCAAAATTCTCCTACCGCATTGCTCTGCTGATTTTAGTGCTTCTCAGGGAAGCATGAAGCTCAGGGGTCCAGAAGAGGAGGGCAAAATTTCAGTGTGGCAAACCTACCTACCCACAGTTTTGAAATTCTGCATCTCTTTGGCTGGACCTGTGGTGTCCATAGATACATATTGTGAGCCACATTAAAATTGGTAAAAAGAAACAGGTGAAGTTAATTTCAATAATACAGTTTAGGGGAGGAGGGGAAGGGTAAATTCACACCTAATGGGTACAATGAACACTATCTGGGGCACGGGCACGCTTACAACCTTGAAAAAAGCAATTTATGTGACCAAAATGTTTATACCTCCATAATATTCTGAAACAAAATAAATAAATATAAAAATTAATATATTTTATTTAATCCAATATATTAAAACTATCAATATTTCAACATGTAATATAAAATAAGTAATAACATCTAATATCCTATTTTTGTATGAAGTCTTCAAAATTTGGCATGTATCTCAATTTCAACTAGCTGCATTGCAAGTGCTCGGTAGCCACATGTGGTGAGTGGGTACCACATTAGTTTGTTCAGGTCTAGATTTAAAAACTGGAGCAGCTCCTATAGACATAGCACTTGCCAGAGTTCTGGCTTTGGTCTGACTTCCAGAGAACTTTCTGAGTCCAAGCACATCTTCCTCCATTTGTCTTTTCTTCCTAGAAACACTGTAGAGCCTCAATTTAACTTCCTCTCTCCTCGAAGCTGCTACCACGTACACTATTCCTTGGTTTCTGTTGCCCCTGGCACCAGTTGTAGGCAACACACAGTCTTTCTGCTCTGCCTTCCTTCATTTTCTTAGTTCAGGGCCACAGGCACCTTCCATACATATCAGGTTTTCCTGTTAATATCCTGTGAAAACATGATACTGAGAGGAAACTTCAAAACCCTTCACGTCCTTTCCTATACACTGACCAACACTTGAGTGAAGGAAGCCAGAAGCATCAGCTGCTTTCTTCCTCTGTGGATGGCCTTCAGCTTTTGCTTGTAAGGAGGGGGCTCACCAAGCCTCCTCACTTTTGCAGCTCCCACCAGCAGCAGTGGCCAAAAGGTAGCTTCCTACTAATGGCCTGTCTTCCTCAGTGTTGGCCCAAAGACGCTGCTAGACCGAGACTGACAAGCAAACAATCTCTGAAGGGCTCTGAACTGGCTGACATCTTTCACTGAATTTCCCTCTCAACCAGCAATTAGCAGACACCTTCGGGTATCTCCTCCTATAGGACAAACCGAATGAGAGTGATTGCGTGGCTTAATAAGGGACACAAGGTCATGAAGAAATGCAGAGTGGATGTTAATGGACTTGGATTGGGGTGGCAAAAGGAATTGGCTCCATTAGCTTGTTAGAATTTAAAGAAGGAAATAAAAAGTGAAACCAATTTATTTCCACGCCAAGAATGATAAAAGAGCACGGGTTGACGACAAACTCCGTCACCTCCTGTCTTTCACATGCCACTGTCAGCATTCGCAGCTGGGCCCAAGTACATGCTGACACGACTCAGTGCGGTGACAGCTTTGTGTCCGAAATACTCACTCTTCTCCCTTTCCCCGTCTGCAGTGAAATGTTTGACAGGCCCAGCTCGGGGGGAATTCTATCTTTGTGACCTTCTGAGAGGGGTGTAACCTCTGGGAGATAATCTCAGTGAACTATGCAGTCGCTTGGGGTTTAGGAAAAGTCAAGTAAGCAAAATAGCAGTTGGGGTCCTAGGCTGCATCAAAAGGCCTGCCTGAAGCAGCTACTGGCTGTCAAAGGAAGGCTGGCAAGGAAACTTTGGTCTCATTAGACATTCAAACAAAACGAGAATATACTCCAGATTCTGTCTCCAAAGAACCTTTGTGGCCTAAGTTATCAATCATTACCTGTCTCAACCACACAAACTGTCTGGATATTAATAAATGACTCTCAGGCAGCCATTCTGTGTTACGTGTCTTAGCGTGGATGTGTGGAGAAGGATGATTTGGCAGTGTAATCAGGAACTGTTGTGTGGCAAATCTATCCCTAACTCTTTCTGACATATGTCTGAACACTCAGATAAATGAAGGGAAAGGGCAATGTGAATACCCAATCATTATGAAAAATGTTACTCCTATTGTGGGCAATTAAGATGTATTAAGCCCATTTCATGTAAGAAATATGCAGATCAGATTCATGGTAGGTTAATCACAAAGTTGAGTGCTAAAACTTTTTCATTTTTTTAAAGGAAGATGAAAGATTCAAAATTCAATGGATGATGAATCCCGTCCAGGATTTAGATGAATATTTCCACTGCCAACACCACGGTATGTGTTCTCATTGCCTCACGTCCAGATTATTAAAGAAGCCTTTTCTGTGCAAGACCATTGGATCCTGCCCAGCAGCCGTTCTTCCTTCTTCCTTGGTAACACAACTTCAATTTTGTTACCCACCAATTCCCATGAGGCATCGTTTGAGTGCTGCTCCCAGGGATGTACCTCCTTGGTATGTCCAGCCTGCCCCTCCCATGGGATGAGAACACCCCAGTGGCTAGTGAGAGACTGCAGGCAGAGAGTTGCAAGTACTGGCCATCAGTAGCCTTTGGATCAGGGTGCATCAGAAGGGTGAGTTCTGAGAGAGATGGATGAGCCCTGACGGTTTCAAGTTGTACAATTAACCAACATTGGAAGCATCTTTTTCCAGATTTCTTTTTATGTGAGTAAGCAAATCTCTATTATTTAAGCTATTCTCAGGAAAGTGCTCTCTCACTTAGGAAGAGGGTTGCTATTTGCCTTGTAAGCGCTGGGGTAGCTGTCTGGGTTGTTAACAGCCAACATCCATTCTGACGACTCAGTCACCTGTTTTATTTGGTCAATGCCATTGCTATGCCATTTAAAAAATATTTCAAATATTACTCTGTTTTATAGAAGAAGCATCCAACTGATAGTCCTCCTGCCTAGTCTTTTTCTTTTAGCTTCTCCCATTCCTTAATTTATCTATTGATTAATGACTAACCAGGAAATCTTCCTAGAACAGATTTTTTTTTTTTTTGTCATATCACTCTTTTTTTTGAGAGTCCATAGTCTAAAGATGAAATTTCTCAACCTGACATTTAAGGTCTTCCCCATTCTGGCCCCAACCTACCTGTCTAATATTATTACCCACTACTCCCAACCTCTCATACATAAACCTTTAATAATAACAACAAAATAATAATAATACAACATACCAGTTATTGAGTGCTTGCTCTGTGCCAAACAATAGTTTATAGGAGCCATTCAATGTAATTTATAGAACAATCCCAGAGAATAAGCTTGATCATCAAAATCATTTTATAGATGAGGACACTGAGGTTTCAAGAAGTCACACATGAACAGGAAGCAGATTCCAGGCCTTCCTAAATAGAGACACGATGTTATAATTTATTATATAATTTATTCTCATGTGAACTCTATGCTTCTAAAGAGCATATTTATATATTTTAAAATTTGACCAGTGCCTTGTACAGTTTTTGCATAGAGAGTAAATGTTTGAAAATGTATTTGCTGAATAAATGCTCCCCGAGCTCCACTGGGGAGACTGCCTGACCCCATGACTTCTCCTTTTGAATCTCTCACTGCACATGTCTTTCATGGCACCACTTTGTGAAAAAGGAGGAAATTATCCTAAGACTGATAAGAAAAATAATATAAATCAGAAGTAGCTGATTTAAATATTTATTGAGGGCATGTGGCATAAAAGGGATTTTTATATATTACTGGTAGAAATATGAGGTATTTCTGCCTTTCTAGAAAGCAATTAAGCAGTTTATAGTAAGATGCAAAAAGTATGTATTTCCCTGGACCCAGGAATTACCAATTATAGGAATCTATCCTATAGAAACGAGAGCACCAATGCATAAAACATATGCAAAATATCTTTTGCAACGTTGTGTGTTGTGGCAGAAAACTGGAAAATATGTGAATATTCATCAATAGTGGGACAGCTGAATAAATTATGGTGTATTGTGATACCATGAAATCTTATGTAGACATTTAAAAAGACAGATTAGAGCTACACAAGATGATTTTGAGAAATTAGCACAAGGTAATATTGAGTGAGAAATGCTAGATGCAGAAAAGAACGTTTAATCTTATTTTTGTATCATTAATAATAAAAAGTGGTGTGCATCTGTGTGTATGTGCATGTATGTGTGTGCAAATTTTATGAATAAGGAGAAAAATATGAAAGACAAAAAATATTGTTAGCATGGATTACCTGGGGAAGGGGGCAGGGCCCACATAGAATGGCACATTGGAGAGAGGGGAAACAAGCTTTTGTAAAAAGTGGAAAAATGACATTGTAGTAAAGGAAATAATCACATTTATGCATCTAGGCAAAATTAGGTGTATGTGTGTAAATATATTAAATTAGAAGTTATAAAATAGGTGACAACAAACACTTATTTTAACCCAAATATATTCTACAGACTCATTATGACATTGTACCTAAGAAGAGGGAGGCCACATACTACTCTCAAGATGTCTTTTTCCACAGAGAAGTCTTGCTCTTGTTATCAGGCCCATCTTCCTGCCTATCTTTGCAGAGCATGTAAAGGTTTGGTACGGATCATTTTTGTCTCCATAGGTTGGATGCCCTCCTGTATTTTGTTTTTCTCCCAGTAGGATGTTGCTCACCCCTAGGAAGTCAGATGTTTGGTAACTATTAACCTTAAAATGTTTTTTTTTTCTTTCTGGTTTTCATGTCCCTGTTCTGGTTAGCCTAGGTCACTTTACAGTTTTACACGTTACATTCCTGAGTTATCATCAATGCTCACTTTGAACACAGTAAATCCAACACTCTCACCTTTGCTTCCTAGAAACTCTCCAAAAAGAAAAAGGAGAATGAAAAATACAGATACAAACTCCGTTTTCAGCAAAATTAAAATAGTAGAAATTCCAAACTGCAAAACTGGTAGAAGGGCTGCCAAGAGCAATGGCGTTCAAGTAAAGGGGTCTGAGCTGAGAGACATACCATGGCCAGAGAGCTCAGAAACAGCCAGAAACAAGTCACCCATGGAAAGTGAGAGCACAGCTTCAGGTGAACAGATCAAAATCTCAGTGGTTGCTGAAACTCCCCAGACCTGTATTCCTTTCAAGAAACAAAGGAGATGAGGTTAAATGAAAAATGACGAGTAAGCCACATTTGCAGGAAGCAGAGTAGGGGCGAAAAAAGTTCTTATATTGCAAAAAACCCTACAGTTGTTTATCTCTATAAGCTGGGTAGAAGGAAAGGGTAAACAAACTCTCTCACACACACAAACCAAACAACATTCAAGTTCGGATTCAAGTTACACAACACAAACTTCCTACATGTAGTTGTTACAAAAAACACTCATCAACTTCAATGGTGAATAATGAAACATGCACAGCACAGGATCAATACAAGAAATAAACAGAAAACAGTGGCAAAGAAAAAAGATGCTATCAAAAAAATAAAAGTCACAGCCAATTTTCCAACATAAATTAAAATAAACTTAATTATCCTATCACCTTTGTGATGCTAGAATGCAAAGCCAAAATGTAAGAGCTCAGAGAACAGACAGTGTTTTGGTCAGTTTGGGCTGCTGTAACAGAATACCATAGACTGAGGGGCTAAACCACAGAAATCTATTTTTCATAGTTCTGGAGCTGCGAAGTCCAAGATCCAGGCACAGGCAGATCTGGTATCTGGTGGGGGAACACTTCCTGATTTGCAAATGGCCATTTTCATGTTGTATCCTCACATGGCAAAGAGAGAAAGAGACATTATGTCTCTCCTTAAAGGGTACTAATCCCATTCATGAGGCTTCACTTTGATGACCTAATTACCTCCCAAAGGCCCCACCCTCAAATAACATCACACTGGGGATTTAGTCTTCAACATCTGACTTTTAGGGGGACACAAATGGTCAGTCTATAGCAGATAGTAAGAATATAAGAAGAGTCAAATATAAGGTCAGCAAAAAGTAGGAAAGAGCATATTAAATGGTGAATATTAAACTACCACATAAATTAACATTATAATGCTATCGATTAAAAGCAATACAATAATTGACTAAGATTGGACAGTAGAGGTGAAGGAAGGAGGGCAAAGGAAGAGAAAATATGTTAAATTCATCATTATTTATAGTAAGGAATTAATTGGTACTGTATAAGTTATAGTTATAAAAGTACCCACTAGAATAAAAGTATGTATGCTACTAAAGATTAGAAGAAACATAAAATGCAAAGCAAAAGATGACATGTTAAAGAAAGTTTTAAAACTATAAAAAGAAAACATAATATAAAATAGTATGTTAACGTGTTTGTCACATCAGTATTTATAAATGAGCTAAAATCTCCTGTGGAAAGAAAAATGTTTTCATATTGAAATCACTAAGATATATCCTAATAAGTTTCCTAGACCTCAAAGATAAAGAAAAAAATTCCTTGGGTAGTCACCTACTAGGGGAGAAAACCAACTGGCTACAGATTTTCCCCAGCAACAGTCAATGCTAATAGACAGTGGAAGTGATAACTGCAAAACCCTTGAGGAAGTAAATGGAATTTGAATATGTGATACCCAAACAAAAGTTGTTCAAGGATAAAGACAACAGATTAGAACATGAAGCCGCACAGAAATTGTTTTCCTTGTAAATCTTTCTTGAGAGATGTCTACTAGAATAGGGATTTGCAAACTGTGGCCCTTAGGCCAAATCTAGCCCGCCACCTGTTGTGTTTTTTTTTTTAAATAAACTTTTTTTGGAATTCAGCCACACCCATCATTCACATGTTATCTATGGCTGCTTTTGTGTTATAACAGAAAGTTGAGTAGTTAAGACAGAGACCTTATGGTCTGAAAAGCTAAACACACACACACACACACACACACACACACACACGCTCTCACACACACACACACACAATTTGGCCTTTTACAGAAAAAAGTGTGCTCACTCCTGCACCAGACTGTAAGTTCTTTAAAGGTGGGGGCCCTATTTTAATTCCTTGGCACTTATTCCTGACATATAGAAAATGCTCCATAAACATTTGCCAAATAAATGAGTAGGTACCTTAGTTCTCATTCTTTCACCTTGAGTGCATGCACTCCATCTGCCTCCTCCTCCTGAATTGTCATTCTTTTCTTCATTCCCCAAATAGACCCTTGGTAATAGGGGCACAGGAAGGTTCAGGAACTTTTCTTTAAAAGACTACAAGAAGCTGCAAAGAGTTAGCAAAGCACTCAGCAGACTAACAGTGAGTTAGTCTGTGCAGAATTGCATCCACTGAATTTCTTATAGCTTCAAACACTGCTAAAAATGCCCTACATTTGCGCAATGATCTACAGATAACAATTTACTTGCTCTCTTGTCCTTTCTCTGCCTGACTCCCATTAAAATGTGTTCTGTTCTCTTATAAAAAAATTGTTTAAAGGAAGAAGGGCTATATTTAGTAGGTATAGAAATTAAACTGAAGAATTGCTTGTTAAATCAAGCCTATTTCTCTCCCCTCAGATCTTTTTTTGTCCCTTTTCCTATCCCTCCCCTTTAATTCATGCTGGGCTAACTTAGAAACCCGAGCAGGTTCTGAGCTCTGGGGAAGTGGACATCAAGTAGGACACCTTAGTTTTGCAAGAGGCAGTAAAGTGATGGTTGAGAATGTGGGCTTTAGAGTGAAAAGCTCCATTTTAAATCTTTGCTTTATCTCTCATTGGCTTGGCCTTGGATGTGTTATTCAACTCTTCTATGCCTCAGCTACCTTATCTGTAAAATGCGTATTGTAATAGTACCCTATTTCATAGCCTTGCAGGAAAATTGAATGTTTTAGTATAGAATAAAGCACTTATAAAAGTACTTAGCACATAATAAGCATTCACAAGTGTCAGCGAATGTTATTGTTCCTGTCACCATCCTTCAGTCTTTGCTGTTAAGGGAACAATTAGCCAGGGATTGGCTTAGGCAGCGGTCCCTGCAGCAGAGCTGTGAGTAGAGTTTGGATAACAGGGCTTGGATCTGCATGGCTCTCAGACTCCTAGAATGAAGCGTTTTCCTTCCCTCGATCTCTAGCCTAGTGACTGCCTGGCCTGTGGACCTCAATAGCTCCACGTGATGTTGATTTCTGTATGCCGCTGGTGAGGGCCAGTGTTTCTTCAGGAATTCCACTTTAAGTTGATTATTCAGTGAAGATAGTAAAGACGATATTTCCTACAGCTCCAGGAAGAAGTAATTTCTGGTTTTTGCTATTTTGGGAAAACTTGTTAGTATGCATCATTACTAGTTAAATAGATAAGGCTGCTGCTTGCTAGGAGATTTACATGTATTTTAGGCTTTCCAGGAAGTGAAACATAATGCTGCTCTAAATATTAAGTGTCTTAAGGAATAGCTTTAATCCGATTGTCATGAATAGGATTCATCTTATTTCAGAGCCAAAGAAAGCAGTTCATGTTATAACATGCATTGTCTGAAAGCACAAACAAGGTAGTTTACCTGGTTTTGCCCACTATGGGACTATAAAAGACCTTCAATTCATCAGGACCCAGTTGTCTAACTATAACCATACTCAGAGAGACATTTTTTTAAAATCCTGGGATGTTCTTATGACAATAAAAAGATTAGCTAAGAGTGACCTAATCCACACTCTAAAATTAGAACAAGGTACATGGCTGTCAGACTCCTAGAATGAAGTGTTTTCCTTTCCTTGATTTCTGCAGAGTGGCGACTGCCTTTACACTGACGATGTACTGTATAAGATTTAAAACACCATAACTGCAAAGGTAATGTAGCAAATCCTAATGTAAATTTAAAGTCTCCTCTTTAAGGAGGGGGTGATGACTTTTAGACACTGAGCTCAAGCAAGTGGCCTTTACTCTGTCTTGGTCTGGTGTCTTCCGTGCGCTGTCCGAGGTCTGCTCACCTTCCTCAGAGAATCTTGAGCGTGCTCTGCAGGCGTGCACTTCTTTTTACCACAGCCTTTTGCTATTTACCACAAATCCTTAGATTGATGATGTTCTTGCTTTATATCCCGTTTCAGCACAGTCGCCCACAGCCCCCACCTCCTGCAAAAGGTACCTATGGAAGTTTGAATCCAGCCGAACTGGCCTTTACTACTTTACTAATTATGTATATGAATAGCCCTTGTCTGTTTCCTTGGGTTTGGGATAATTTTTTTCTAAGAAAATGAAGATTTTTCCCTTTATATTTTTCCCATTAATTCATTATAATGGTAGTAGTGGATACGATCAGGCAGGTGATGGCGTTGATGTTAACAGTGATTGCACTCTCGACCATATCAGCCTTGCACCGACCCCTGTAGGGAAGTTTTTGTATTGTTTAATGTTTAATTATAGTTTATCTATATACATATATTATATAAAATTATAATTTAATAATAATATAATTTAAATTTAATGTTATTATGCTCTTTTATAGACAAGGACATTGAGGAAATTAAGGAAGGAAGGAAATTAAGAGAATTTAAGTAACTCTCCCAAGATTACATCACTAATTCATTTTCAAGCTAGGATTGAAACCCAAGTACAACTGTTTACAGAGTCCCAAATTTTAACCACCAAGATAATAAAAAAAAATTTACAAATATAATTTTAAATTAAGAGATCAGATGTGCAAGTCTAAATGTTGAACCATGGTCTAATCAGGCGATTGTAATTGTGTGGAAGCCATAGACTGGAAAGAACTCTAAGGATTCATTTAGTCCACATCTGAACTCACTCTTCTCTGCAATTGGACCGTGAACTCTGTAATGACTACTTAGAGTTTTTAAGTATTTGTAAGATTTAAGGACTCCATAGTCTTCAAACACTTTTTTGTTTTCCATTTTATTTCTCATATTGAAAAACAAAAACACAAGCCTTAATTTTCATTTAAATAAATGAAGGTGTTTTATTTGAGGTTACTCAGACAACAGTAGTAGATAATAGACAGCAATTAATGATCCCACTGTAATTTCTATTACTCTGAATTGTACAATAATAGCGAGCAGTACTTTTAACTCTTTGGTTGGTTTGTAGGATGTTGGTTACATATGTGAAGCTTTGATGAATGAGCAGTAAAGTGAGAATATTGAAAATGTGCATTTCCTGGCTTCTGTGTTGTCAACATTTGGAATAGTGGTTTATTTCCCACAACCCAATTTTAACATATTTTGTATTCTGTGCATCATTTTGTGAACATAGTAGAGGTTCACCATATGGCAGCTTGATTGACATGGTGGAATCTACTGCCTCTGTCCCGAGGCTTCTGAGGGAGTGTGGGGGGAGGAATCCTTTGCAAACTGTCTCTGAGCAGATCATGTTTTCTCTCTGATTTTTTTTACAGCTCAACTGTACCCTGGAGGCAGCTTTGTTATTTAGGTTGTGAACATCATTTTGTATTTCTTAAGTTTATCTTCAGAGCCACCTACTATAATGTAAAAAGGCCTCTATTTCTCTTAACTTAGTATAAAATAAAGAGATCTTTGGATGCATCCCTTTGTTTTCAATATCCTTCTACAATGGAGGTTCCAGTGTGGAGGCAGTTACAGCAGCAGTCCTGACTTTGATATTAAAGTTTTAGAAGCAACGAAGAAAATATCTCCCTATCCTAAGGCACTGACTTCTTCCCACGCATCATTTTATGCCTCCAATTCTGATTTTCCTTCCACATCAATTTCCTCAATTTTTGTTCATCACCTCATAATGCATGCATTTTTGAAAGCTGATGAAAGTTCTTTTTGGAAATGAGGTTTGAGGTAAATAAATGTACAACTATATTAATTATATTTTTAAAGAAGACTGCTTTGTGCTTACCTACTTTTTGGTTTCTGTCATCTAGGGGCTACTCTGAGATCCACTGACATAGAGCTGTGTTTGGCTGAGTGAATGATGATAGAGAAAGTTAGAATGAAGACCAGAGAAGGTGGGAGAAGTCAGTTATTGGCATGGGATTAAGTAAAGGAAAGGAAACGGGGAAGAGACGGCAAGGAGGATGGAATGCAGAGAAAACCCCATTTGTTTCTCACAGACTCCTGCCGTCTCTCGGTTCCTCATTCAGTCCCAGGATTTAGCATAGCCTGGGAGGCATGGGATAATGAAAACATACTGGCTTAGCTCCGTGACTAACAAGAAAAGTGGCCACTGGTTAAATAATTGAATCTCTTTGAGCTCTGTGTCCTCATTTGTAAAATAAGGGAATTTTTCCTTCTAACTCTGACCTTTTGACTCTTTCTGACATATTTTTTTCACCATATTCTCTTATTTTCAACTAAAAAATAAAATGAGTCTGAAATTCTTTCAAGTCATTAAAAATGTTTTATGTAGATACAACCTATATATATATAAGTATACAAAATTTTAAGTATAAGACTTCATGAATTCTTACATATATGTATGTAAGTATGTGTGTGTGTTTGTATATATATTATATGTATATACACATACACACACCCATGTAACTGCACCTAGATCAAGATACGGAATATTTATAACACCCTAGTCCTGCCTCTTCTCAGTCAATACCACATATTTCTTTTGGAAGAAACTATGATTCTGGTTTCTATCCCCATGAAGTAGTTTTGCGTGTTCTTGAACTTCATTTTCATATTCATAATCATCATTTATAAATGGGCTCATCATCCATTATGTACTTTTTTGGATCTGGCCTTTTCTGCTCTTTATTGTATTTGTAAAATTCACCTATATTGTTCTGCATGGCAATAGTTTATTCTTTTTCTTGCTGAGTAGTATTCTGCCACTTGTAATATACTATTATTTGTTCACTCTATTGTTGAGGGACAATTGGGTTATTTCCAATTTTTGTCTATTTTGAATAAAGCTGCCATGAGCATTCTTGTGAGTCTTTTGGTAAAAATATGCACTCATTTCTTTAGGGCATATACTTAGAAGTGGAATTACTGGGTCATATTTGTATGTTTAAACGTAAAACCGGAAAGAACTGCCAAATAGTTTTCCAAAGTAATTGTGCCAATTGACACTCTCACCAATAATAGTCAGAGTTCTATTTGTCCCTCTTCACTAACACCTGGTACTCTCTCACTAGATATAAAGGTCATTTTTTATTTATTAAAAAGCATTGATTGAATTATAAATTATGGCAGACACCCTGCTATGAAGAAGAAGTCATTGTTTCTGCTGTCCTGGACCTCATACTTGAGTTAGGGGCCCACAGACTTGTACAATCCATACTTGAACAACACATACTGGTACAGTCCATTACACGCACATGCACAATGTACAATATAGATTTCTAAGTGCTTTTAGGTGCTGGTTCAGAAAGGAGCAAATGCCTCAATTTTAATTTGGGAATATACTGCAGGGAGGACCATTGACTCTTTTGTCCATCCTCTTTCGTGACTCCTTTGCAAAGGAGGAGTTGTGAACCTGACTGATTAAAACCTAAAGCATCGGCTAGGCAGTATCACTGGTGCACTTCCTGAGTTTCAAATGGCATACAGTGCTTCTCTGCAATCTTTTCTCGACCGTCTGTCTTCTACATGGGAGATGCAGCAACAACTTGGAGAAAATCAGAGAAGCCTTAAGTGAGGAGGCGAGAATTTAGCTGGCTTTGGAATGATGAGTATGTCCGCTTAATGAAGAAGTTGGTGATGGTATTCTGGTTAGAGAAAACAGAAAAGACAAAGACAAATTAAAACTGTGACATCCAGGAACTGTTGGTGGACTGGTTAGGTTGGAATGTAGGTTTCGAGACTGATATAATAAGATATATGGCTGCAAAGGTAGAAAATGGATAAATTTTCAGTAGTTTTTTTATAACATGCAAAGATTTTTTCCTGTTGGTAATGAGGTTACTGTGGGGATTAACCCAAAGAGTGATACTATGACATTTTCTCTCTCAAAGAGACCATTTTTGTATTAGTACAATGTGTCCTACATTCTGGAAAAGTAAAGCTGAAGATGCTAAGTAATATGTGTCCCATTTCTAACAAATATGAAGTGGGTGTGATAATGTTCAGCTGTTAGACAGAAAAGTGCTATTTGAAAATGTTGATTACTGAGTCCTCTAATTTCCAGGATCTTGTTCCATATTGGGCTTGTAAATACCTGGAGAGTAAGGACTGTCTCTAGCCTATTATACCTTATAATTTGAAGAAATCTCGGATTTAATTTTGTTAATCTCAATAGTCTTGTTTATCGTACCTCCAGTATCTCCAGATCTGAGTGCCTAATTCTCAGATGCATCCCGGGGTTTGTACATCTTGGCATTGTGGAGGTGGGACGAACTCATGGTAGATGGATAAGAAAGCTGAGCATGAAAGCCAACATCTGGGGTAAGAGAGAACTGAAAAATTACATAGACTATCTCAATAGTGGGTCAATCCAAATGGCTGAGTAGGAAAGCAAAGTCCAGGTCATAGGCAACAAAACAGAACTAGAAATCTCAAGGTAGGACCAGTAGATCTAAGAGAGGAACTGGAGTAGAGTCTGGAGACAGTTTTGGAGGTGTGGAACACTGAAACCAGGGTCTTGTCGTAGCAGCACATTGGATGATCATGATTGTTGACGGGGAGAAAGTCATCAAGTGTATTGCATCATTTTTGTTTTTCTGAAACAGAATCTCACTTTGGTGGTGGGGCTAGAGTGTAGTGGCCTCATCATAGCTCATTGCAACCTCAAACTCCTGGGCCCGAGCAATTCTCCTGCCTCAGCCTCCCGAGTAGCTGGGACTACAAGTATATGCCACCACACCTGACCTTTTATTTTTTTTTTTAAGTAAATATTACTTGATTGCCACAAGGATGGTTAGAACCTGATCTTGGTATGCCAAAAAAAATGCGTGGTACTTCTTAGGTATTGAGTGGGTACTGACTAAACTAAATCAGCTGATAAACTGTGTTGGAGCAGAAATTAAGAACTGTAAGTTGTTGCACACCAGCTAGAACATCATGTTGCAAGGAGTAAAAAGTCTAAATTCAATCACCTTTTGATGAAAAGGATTTATTATTCTGTGTACCTGAGCATCCAGAGGCAATAAAGTCTCCATGATTGGTTAATTCAGCAGCTTGATGGTAGCACCAAAGACTCAGTTTCTTTCCATCTCCCTACTCTGGCTCCCATGCTGTCATTTTCCTCCTAAGTCTGGTTCCCTTCATGGCTTTAAGGTGGCTGTCACAGGCATGGGGATTATAGGGTTTTTATTCAATGCTGGTGACATAAGAGAGTTTATGACCCAACATTTTGAGCCAGAGTCCTGAGATCAACTCTAATTGGATTGCACAGGTCACATGCCCACCCTTGAATCCATGCTTGATTAAAACCAACTACTGAAGCGAGGGGAGGATTGAGCTTTTTCTGAAAAAATATGGGATGCATGGAAAGAGGTGACTATTCAAAGAAAATCTAGGTGCTATTAATGGAAAGATGGGGAAATGTATTGGATGGGCAATTAGCTGTGTCCATAATAAGCAAGACATAAGCTTGACATAAGCTTCTGAACTTCTGGATACCACTCTCCCAGATTCTAGATCCCAGCACTGTGGATACTGATTCAGCGGGTCTGCATCTTAACACATCCACCCTATCGATCTGGTACTGAAATACTTTTGGAACCTGCAAGAGTACATGACTTTAGAAAAATAAAAAAAGTTTATGAATTATTTTCCTTTATAACAACACTGTAGTACATATTTATAACCTAAAACTTGGAAAATACAGAGTAGATAAAGACAACAATTTGAAAAGATTTTTTTTTCCTTTCAAGGAAAATTGTCTATATTTCCTAAAGAAGGATGGTATAGTGTTTGTTAAGTGGAAACACTGAGCATTAGGTTTGAAAAATGTATTGTGCTCCTTTTTGATGAATGTTTTACATTTCATTAGAATTCCTCTACATCTTTAGAGCAATTTTGGGATACTTGCCAACCATTAAAGGTCCCACTGTACTATTAGCACACAGGGACAGAGGAGCTTTGTCATGTCATCACCAAGACTAGCTTTATGGAGAGAGTCATTAATCAAGACAAGCAGGGCACTTTGCAAATAACCAGGCCTGGAGAAGATGATCACCTCAATTGAGGAAACTTGTACCTAGAAGAATCTAAATGTGACTCAGCCTTCCCTGGAAATGACTGGGCTTCTGCCTGAAGACTTCATTACTTGAAGGAAATATTTATGGACCAAGTTCGAGTTCTTTTCATTTGCATGCTTTGTTTAAGGTAAGCTTGTTTTTTTACACTTGTATATTCAACCTGAACCTTTGAGCTGGAGGGACTCCTGACACTTGCAGTTCTCTGGACAGGCCATGACTAGCTTTTCCAGGACCATGTTTATATCCTGTTGGAAGGAAGTTTAATTAATACAGAGAAGATTTTATAGATGTGATGAATTTTTAAGTGTGCAGATTATGGTAACATAAAATGCTCCAGAGTCCTATAACCTTCAAAACCCCCCAAGAAAGCTTTCTGGAAGTCATTTTACAGCCCCTGGAAATGACGGTCATATAGAACTGCGGTTCACACCCCGCTACCCCTGTCAGATCAGCAGCAGCATCAGACCCTCATAGGAGCGCAAACCCCACTGCAAACTGTGCATGCCAGAGATCCAGGTTGCTCACTCCCCGTAAGAAGCCAGTGCCTGATGAATCCGAGGTGGAGCTGAGGCAGCAATCTCCCCTTCTATTTTCCATCTGCGGAGAAACTGTCTTCCATGAAACCAGTCTCTGGTGTCAAAAAGGTTGGGGATAGCTGATTATAGAAGGTTTTTTCCTTTTTTTTATCCATTTTGTTTGTGCCATGGGTTCTTTTGAGAATCTTAGAAAACCTATGAGTTCTCTCCCTAGAAAAATATACACAGTAATTTCAGTATAATTTTTGACCTATCCCTAAACAAATTAATGGAGCCCAGATAGAGAAATATAACCCCTTGGATGGATGGTTAAAAAAGTAGGCTCTAGAGTTACGACACCATAGTTTATTTGATTGCTCTGCTATTGTGTGATCTTCAGCAAGCTATTTAACCTCTCTGTCCCTCAGTTTCATTATCTATAAAATGGGGATAACATAAGAAGCTACTTCCTAAAGCTATTGTGAGCAATCAATAAGATAATTATATGCTCTGCCACAGAGGTGTTATGCTAGAGGTAGATAGAAAGTTCAGGAAGGAACTGGATCTTGGCCAAACCCACTGTAATACCTTATCTACTCACCAATTTAGACGAAGTTGTCAAGGGTGCTGTCCACTACATCACATAGCGTTCTATCCCCTTTAGGCAGTTTAGTTTACCTGCTATGCGATGGGGAACCATGGAAGGGTTTAAGTAGAGGGATGGTAGGATCGGATTTTTCATATTTTCTTTTTCTTTTCTTTTTGTACATTAGGTATGCAGATGATGCACAAAATGGAAGCAGAGAAGCCACATAGGGGAAGAGAACACTAGTCCAGGATGATACTTAGGGAACTCACCACGGGACATGAACAAGAATGTTAAAGAGAAAACTAGGTTTCTAACGGATGTGGGAAGTGAAGGAGAAGCAGAACTTGAAGATAATCCTGAGGTCTCTGTCTTGGGTAGCTGCATGGTTTAGTGGCACCGTTTATCCAGACAGCAGCAGGGCTTTGGTTTTGTTCAGAGGTGGATGTAAGGATAACAACAAATTTTGTTTTGAATGTTAAGCTTAAGGGATCTGTGGGCATTGACTTAGAGATGGCTGGTAGGAAGTTGAATGTATGGGGAAGGTTGGATGAATTTATGGGACAGAGTGGTATGAAGTCCTCAAGAACTGGAGTGACAAGAGGATAATGGCATGAAGAGAGGCTAGAAACACATCAGCATTTATTGGGCAAAATAGGAGAATCAGTAAAGAAAACTGAAGTGAGTCAGAGAGCAGGAGGAAAATTAAGATTTGGGTCACAGATTCTAACAGAGGGAGAGAAGAAGGGAACATTCAAGAGAGTCACATGATTCTAATGATCATGCGGGATTAGGATTGAAAAGTATGCAACGTTTGCCAGAAAATTTCACTAGAGTATTGCGGGAGAGCATCACCATAGTAAGCTGATAAAGAAAAGGGGTTTGGGAAATGAAAACCATGAGTGCACAGGACTTTTTGAGCCTCTGAATTGAGAAACCAAGTTGTGGTAGTGTACAGAGAAAAATATGGGAAGAGGAGTTGTCTTGGTCTGTGTGGTCTGCCATGACAAAATACTGCAGACCGGGTGTGTTAAACAACAGGAACATATTACCCACAATTCTGGAGGCTGGGAAGTCCAAAGTCAAGGTGCCAGCAAATCTGGTTTCTGGGAAGGGCTGTCTTCCTGGCTTGTAGATGTTTGCCTTCTCACTGTGTTCTCACATGACCCTTCCACAGTGCCTGTAAAGGGGCTGGGGGAAGCTCTCTGGTGTCTCTTCTTATAAGGACATTAATCCTATTGGGTCAGGGCCCCATGCTTATGACCTCGTTTAAACTTAATTACTTTCTTATAGGCCTCATCCCCAAATGCAGTTGTGCTGTGGGGTTAGGGTTTCAATATATGAATTTTGGTGGGGATACAAATCAGTCCATAGAGGGGGAATTCAGGGATGAGGAAAATTATTAATGGGTGAAATCTAGAATTTTTCCTGCTGATTTGGCCTGCAATTAGAGAGGCTGGATGCCCTATTCCCAGCTCAAAGGACTTCTAATGTAAATGTTAACTTTTCTCCCAGAGACCCACCATAGATTGCTCGTGCTGATGGGCTCTCCGGCATCTGTTACTTGGAGATATGTGTGTATTGCCCCTGGAATTGTGCAAAGTGGCCACATTGGCCACAGTTCCTGATTAGCTAAAGCCCGTCAGTGTTTCCTGTGCTTCTGGCTGTGGCGATGGCCAGTGGATGGGCACATATCCCAAGTCAGGCTTATCGGAACCAAAGATACTTAATTTCAGTGATTTCATTTAAACTCTCAGGGTGGCAGAGCTGATTTGTACAAGGAAATATGTAGCCCTGAATGCCGTTGGCAACCATCCTGTGACCATGAAGGTGGAGAGCTATTGAGGAGCTGGAGCTACAAAACAAAGGGAGAGAAAGTGTGTCTGCCTACACTGTTTGAGCCTAAGCATCCAGTCTCCCGCCAGGCTTTTTCAGACATTGAGCTAATAAATTTCTTTTATTGCTTAGGCTAGTTGGAATTGGGTTGCTTCTTATAGATAAGCAAAAGCACTTTAGCTAATACACCCTTCCATTTCTTTGGACACAATTTTAGAAATAAAAATTAAAATGTACATTTACTTTTTACTCTGCAGTTTACAGGAATATTTCACATGCATTATCTCATTTGATCCTGATAAATAGCATGCCATTTTACAGGTAAGGGTCCTTAGTGGACAATTTGGAACTAGAATTCGCATCTCTGATTCTTACCACATCACCATTAAATCTCTTTTATTAATAAATATAGTCAGCTGAATATTGAATGAGTAATTACATGTTCTGCTGCTAGTTTCATCCCCATGTTTTGTTTGTATTTTAATGTATTGTTTGAAATCACTGAATCCTTTTACAAAGGCTATGACCCATAGTGAATAATCAATACCTCAGTATTAAAATACGTAAAATATCAATGAGTTTGCAAAATATCACACAGCTATAATACTTTAAATGCGTATACCCACCTAAAGCCAGGTGGATTACATTTTAGAGTTCTAAAGAAACTTGCAGGTTTCATCTTATGTTTATTATTTTAAAATTACTATCATTATCCTTATTTTTGTGAATTTTTGGAGAATGGGGGAGGCAAAAGAAGGGCAGATCTGGAAAAAAATGTGACCAAATTTTCAAAAGAAAGGTACTAGGAATTAGATACCAAAAGTTTGATGTAAAAAAAAATCTAAAACAATTTGAGAAGATTACTAAAAAGTGCTTTATTTGTGAACATTTGGAGAAGAATTTGACAATTACCCATCTACGTTCTTCCTGTAAAGCTAACTTGGTTACTAATCACAAGTCAGTCATATCAAAAACAATAGCTTATTAAAGATTTGGTTATTATTTTGATAGCTCAAAGTTATTCCATATTATTCTATGATTTCAGCAAAACTTTTGATAGTCTCCTCTGATAGCTTTATGGTTAAGTTGTTAAAGTGAAGGCTGTAAGATCAGAAGATTCAATAGATTTACAGGTAGCTTAAAAACATATCTAAGGATTGATTGTGTATCTGTGTATGTGACTCAGCTGCCCAGAAAGGAGTTTGATTCTATACTTCCTTTGGTGGCATGTCATCCACTTTATTCTGTGCACAACTCCTCTTTGGTTTTATTTTACTTTGTTGTTATTTTCCCTTTCATTCCCACTTAGACATAGTCTAAGAGCTGCCATTTCACCTGTTAGACATTCCTTCTAGTGTAAGCAATAAATAAACTTCCTAGGCTTCTTGAATATGTTTATTTAGATATTGTTGGAGTTTAGAAAATGTATGGTGTTGGGTGTGTTTTTAAAAAAATTTACATAAGTGTAACAGAGATATAAATCAGATTTTCTTTTTTTCTTCTTCTCAGTGTTATGCTTTAAAAAGCTATTTGTGTGTACTTGGTAAATCTGGTTTATTGCTTCTATTACACAGTTTCCATAACATTCCATCATATGCACCTGTGAAGTTCTACTTATCCAGTCTTCTAGAGGTGAATCTTGCTTTCACAAACAATCCTGCAATAAACATCCTTGCCCACCTCTCCTTATGGACTGGTATGAGAGGTTCTCTGAGGTACACACCCAGGAGTGAATAATGCAAAATTGTTCATCACATTGTCTGAACTCATGTGTACTGCTATCAATTGTCTATGGGGATTCCTTTTTCTTATAATCTGTAACCATTTGATGTTATCCAGCTTCTATTACTGTCAATATTATTTGTATGAAGTTGTATCTTTTCTTTAGCATTTCTCTAATGAGATTATCTCTTTGCATTTTTCTAAGCCATTTGTGTTTCCCAGTTTTTGAAGTTCGTAATCATATCCTTCGCCCATTTTTTTTAATTTTCCTGATTTTCAGCCATTCCTTCAGAGTTTTAGGTATTAATCCTTGGTGAGTTTTGGATGACTCAAATATCTTCTCTCAGTCTGTCACTTGCATGGTAATTCTGTGTCTTTTGTTAAAGAGAATTCTCTAATTTTGATAAGGTCAAATTAATCAATTTCCCCCCTTACAAAAGTTTAAACCACATTTATGCTTTTTGGATCTTTTCCCACTCCAATATCTGAGAGATATTTTCATATATTTTCTATTCTTACATTTATGGTTTTAACTTTTCCATTTAAGACTTTAATATAATTGGAGTTTTATATATGTTGTGACATGGATTTCAAGTTTATTTTTCTCCAACTAGTGAACCAATTTTCTTAACTACATTTACTAAATCATCCAATTATTTCCTCCTAATTTGTGATGCAAATTCTCATATATCACATGCACACACATATATGAAAATCCACATATACATCTTTAGTTCTGTTTCTGGGCTCTCATCTATCATGAATTCATTTTTCTCTTCTTAAACTAGTAACGTGCCTTTTTTAGTAGTAATATGATTTTGTAATATATCTTGCTTGCTGGTTGGTAAGTCATTCATGTTTGCACTTATTTGTAAAAATTGTCTTAGCTTTTTGTAAAGTTATCTTTCATAAAAATTTAAAATGCCTTTTGTCAAGCTCCCTCAAAAAACACAACTTCATGCAAAAATTAATTCAGATGGGCCATTAAATTTAATTTAAAAGCTAAAATCAAAACAAAAATCTTTTGCTCTTCAAAGAAATCAATAAGAAAACTAATAGATGAGCCACAGATTAGGAGAAAATATTCACAAAATAGATATCTGACAAAGGAATATAATCTAGGACACATAAATAATGCCTACAGTTTAATGGTAAAAGGCAAGCAGTCATGTCATAAACTTGTGACAGACATATCACAAAAAAGATAGCAAATTGCCAATAAGCACATAGAAAAGTACTCAACATAGTTTTAATCAGGTAAATACAAATTCCACATCCATCAGAATGGCTAAAATTAAAATAATTGACCATAACAAATGTTGGTAAGGATTTAGAACAATCACAAATTGTTGGTGGGAGTATAAAATGGTACCACCATTTTGGAAGAGATCTGATAGTTTCTTACAAAATTAAACCCTTAACTAAACACTTAACTCTATGGTGTAGCAATTTTACTCTTAGATATTTATCCAAAGAAATGAAATATCACAGGAAAACAAATAAGAATGCTCAATTTTAAGCACAATAACCCCAAACTGGAAACAGTCTAGGTATCACCATCACTATGAAAATGGATCATCAAACTTTGGTATGTCCAAACAATGAAATACTACTCAACAATAAAAAGGAATGAACTACTGATACAGGCAACAACGTGAATGATTCTAAGAACCTCATGTTAAGGGAATGAAATCTTACACAGTGGTGTATATATTGCATGGTTCTGTTATATAAAGTTCTACAACAGACAAATTTTTTTCTGTGGTGGAAAAATATCAGAACTATGGCTGACTGTGGTGGGAGCAGGGATTGGCTAGGAAGGTTCATGCTCTATATCTTGGTAAAGGTTTAGGTTACAAATGTGTATGCATTTGTCAAACTTGTTGCATGTGCATTTAAGATTTGTACATTTAATTGTATGCATAAGATATATTCATGTGCATTTTACCCCAAAAGAAAAAAAATGCAAAGAAATGTTGAACTCTAGTCAATAACGTGCATACTAATGTATTAAGTGGAGACATGCACTAATGTTTGCAACTTCCTTTGAAATGCATCCCCAAATTAACATGGGTTGATGAATGTAGAGCGATAGATGGATAGACACATGAAAAAGCAAGTCTAGTAAAATATTAGTAGTAGAATCCAGGTGGTGGGTATGTGGGTGCTTCCTGTAAAATTCTTTCAACTTGGTTGTTCTAATAATTTTTTCATTTTCCTGGGTTTTCTGTATAATTTATCATATAATTTCCAGATAGTGACTATTTACTAGTCTTCCAATCCTATAGCACCTCCAATACCATGTTAAGCAATGGTATGATGGTGATGACAGCAATTGTGGTGCATACTTTGAATTAGCTTGCTAAGCATCTTTTCCAAGCTCATTCTGATATGTTTAACTGGAGAGGGTGCAGGGAGTGAAGCAGATATTTTGTCGGTGTGGATTGCAGGAGAGATGGCATAGCCCTGGAGCCAGCATGTTGCAGAAGGTTCCTGGCTCAATAAACTGCTCCAGATAATTTTTATCTTTTAAATAAAAAATTATCTAATATTTGACATATACATAATAGTAAATCTGTAATATATATGAAAGTTACAATGCATAATAATAAAATAAGCACCTGTGCTGTGCCCACAAGCCAACTTAAGAGTTAGAAATAGTATCAACGATATTGAGTCTGCGTGTGTGTACTTCCCCACACCCTCACTCTGCCACATCACCTACTGCAGAGGTAACTCTTATCTTGAATTTTGTTTATAAAACCCCTTGCTTATGTTTTAGATGCTATTATCATCTTGTTTGTTTGTGGGCTTACCTAAATGGAATCATTGTATATGTTGTTGCTTGCTTTCAGGTAAATATAAAGGTCTCATACTGTATTTAGTCTTCTAGTTCTTGTTTTTTTCTCTTAATATGAATTTTTAAGATTCATTCTGATAGCTATATATGTCTATAGTTCATTTAATTTTTAATGCTATAAAATATTTGCTAGTGTGAATATTCTATAATTTATTTATTCATTCTCCTATTTACAGATAGTTTTAGCTATTCTCTTATTTGCTACAATCTTGTTATGAACATGCTAGTAACTGTATCCCGGTATGCATGTGCAAGAGCTTCTCTAGGGTGTGTCCAAGCAAGGGATGACTGTGCTTTAGGATATGTGAATTCTTAAATTTATGAGTGGGCCAAATTTCTTGCCATAGTTTGCTCTAACAATTTACGTTTTGAATCAATTTTCATTGATTCATACCCTTTGGGATACGATTATCAGATTTCTTAATTTTTGCCCATCTAGCCTATTTCAAATGACATATTATTATGATCTTAATTTGTATTTTCTTCATTAATAATGCAGTTGAATGTTTTTTCTTGTGTTTATTGTTATTTGTAATTCTTTTCTATGTGAAAGATTAGTTTATGTCTTTTGTTCATTAAACATTACATATTTTTATTTGTTTTTCTAATTGATTTGAAGATTCTTTCTGTATTTTAGATATTGTTTCTTTGTCATACATATGTTGAAATATTTTCTCCTGTTTTGTGCGTGTTTTTATGTACTTTTCATGTTTTTCAATGAATAGATATTAATTTTAATATAGAATTTGTTAATCCTTTCTCTTATATTTTTGTGATTTGTTTTAATAAATTCTTTCCTATCTTGGTCATAAAGATATTTTACGAATAAAATGGGCTGATCATTTTCATGTTCTTTTCTAGTTTTTGTGACAAAGTTATTCTGCTTCTTTTGAATAGGCTGGGAATAATGTCTTATTTGTGAGTCGTTAGAAGAGTTGTATATTTTGGAATAACGTATCCTTTGAAAATTTGATAGAACCTGCCTAAAAAAAGATCTTGCCTGTGGGAAGACTGTTAATTACTGGTTCTATTTCCTTAATGGTTCCTATATTGTTTAGGTTCTATTTCTTTTTGAATCAAAATTGTTATACTCTTTTAAGAAGTTGACCATTTCATCTGTTGTCAAATTCATTAGCATAAAATTGTTCATAATGTTATTTTATTCTTACATCTCTGTGGAATCTGTCCATATACCCCTTTTTTTTTATTCCAAATGTTATTTGTTTTTGCCTCCCTCCTTCTCTTTCCCTTGCTTATGAGTACTAGGCTTTTGTCCATCTCAATAGCCTTTTCAAAGAACAAACTTTCGTCTTTTTGATCCTATTCTTTGATCTACTCTTGTTTTTCCTTTTTCTTTTTGCTTTTTGAATTTGTTTTTCTGCTCTCATAAATTCTTAAGTTGGATGTCTACCAAATTTATGTCTAGCCTTTTTCCCCCAATGTAAGCATTTAGAAGTATACATTTCCCTCCAAGTATTAATTTTGCTTCAATTCATAAGTTTTGATAGGTAGCATTTTCATTATAATTTAGATACAAATATTTTTAAATTTCCATTATGATTTTTTTATCCTATGTATTTTATCTTTGATTTCTGTTTTATTAATTTCCACCCTTTTCTTCATCCTTCTTTTCTTTTATTTGGATTTATTCTGATGTTTTCTAAATTCTTACACTAATAATTAGCTCAGTACATTTCAGTCTTTATTCTAAGCATTCAAGACTATATATTCCTATCTAAATACCGCTTTCACAGTTTTCCACAAATTCAGCCTAGTAGTTTCTCACATTTCACATTCTCAGTGTGTGAATTCTTGCTACATGAAAGCAAAGAGCAGCTATGCTCAGTTAATTTTTTTTTTTTTTTGATAGATCTGGAGACCCTCACATTTCCTCATCTGCAAAATGGGGTTTGTATCAGTTAAGGCTCTTTAGTTCTAAAAGACAAGAAGTTCAATTCCAATCTATTTAATAAAAAAGGAATGTAGTGATTCGTGTAACTTAAAAGGTGCAGGATATGTATATTTTAAGAGTGTCTTCTGGATTGGCTTAACCAAGGTGAGCAACGTCTCCAGGCTCTTCTTTTTCTATTTCTCCATTTCTTGGCTCTGATTCCTGTGTGTTGGCTACAATCTTAAGCTTCTCATGGGAAGATAGTTACAGTAGCCTCAATCTAGATGTAAAACAGCCAACTTGCAACACCACAGTGACAAACGTGAAGATGAATACTATAAACTAAGAAAATCGAAACAGAAAGAGGCATAAGTTCCTGATTGCATCACAATACTGTCTGATCCTTATGCTTTTAGATACATGAAAAAAATTGTTCACTTTTTAAAAACCTACTATATGTAAGGTTTTGTTTCTTGTTGCCAAATATAATCCTGAGAGAAAGTATTCGAGAATCGCATAATACAAAGACTGACCCAAACCACATGCTCAATAAATCATAGCAATTACCACTTCAATGCTCCCCAGGAGGTAGTATTTGCTGGGAGCACATGGCCTAGGCTTATCAAACTATACTTTGTAGTTGCTATAGATATTTTATTTTTAAAACTTCCATAAGGTCAAATCCCTTTTCTGAAATCAGGTTGCTGCCTAGGAAAGAAAAAAACAAGAATTTGGAAATGTAATTGTTGCATATGGATTAGAGTTTCCTTACCAAAGGAGTTTTGTCCCCTGGAGCAATGTTGAATGGTCTTGGGGAAAGTTGATGGGTAATTCTATCTGGCTGACCTCTAGGTCATTTCGATTGTCATTCCAATTGAAATGTGCCTTCTCTTTAGGCACAGAGAAGACAGCCTAAAGAAAATTCAGGGTGGCCCACAGCTACACAGTTCCCTGCCCTATGTTCAGTTGATGACTCTGCAATTCGTATGAATGAAAGATTTTACATTGATCACACAGCTGTAATTGAGTACTTCGCTGTCTTTTTTCTGTGAAAAATGGCTGTGTTCATCCCATCAAGTGGAATAAGATGATTACATGCACTGTTGTTTCATAATAGTTATCCCATCAACAAAACATGATTTCACATCTTTCAAAGGGAACTAAAGTGCTAACATTTATTTTGAAATAAAAAGGAGGCATCATAAAAAATTCCTATATGAAATTCTCTAAATCATTTAAAGAATAAGAATAGTATTTCCAAATCTACATTTTGATAAGTTATAGCTAACACAGGGCTGAGAAAAATAAATAATATCTTTTAAAAGGAGAAGTATTGAATCGGAGACCCCTCCGACCTCTCTGTTTATACTGTGATGGACTGACTGTGAAGATTGTTATAACTTTTTACCCCTTCCATCATCTATGCCCTTTACAAGATGACATTATCACCCTTTCCATCAAGGCTGGAGTCTAGAGACTGCCTGTGGCAGTTTTAAAGTATAGCCCCCAAATTCTTTGACACTTCTTCCATTGAGAGATGGGCCTATGTTCCCTCCCTTTGAATCTGGATGCTTACTGCTTGACAAAAGGAATATGGGAAAAGTGGTATTGTACCAGCATCTGGGCCAAGCCTTAAGAAACTAGCATCTGTTATTTCCTATGTTTTGGGATGCTTGCTAATGCTGAAAGGAAGCTAGTCTGTAGAGTCTCACTGGACAAGGAATTTGCCAGCCAGGTGACGGAGCCATCTTGGAAGTGGATCCTCCAGCCCTAGTCGAGCTGCCCAGCTGATGTCTAGTAGACCAGAGATGAATTTTGCCACCAAACCCTGACCAAATGGCAGATTTGTGAGCAAAATAAAGTAATGATGTTTTAAATTACTGCTTTTGAGGTGGTTTATTGCAGACAAATAGATAGCTATATTTGTCAGCTATCTATATGAATATGAGCTGTTTATATGTTTTGCTCTGGCTAACAGAACGTGAAGGAAGTCATGTTTACCAGTTCAAAGCTTATATCTATACTCAAAAGACCTTTGGGACTTCTGTTCTCTCTTGGCATCCTGCTTTTGGAGCCTGTTGGAGGATGGGAGACATGTGGCCAGCTGCACATGAATCCAGGCAACAGCCAGCCTACCTATAGCAATGTAAGTAAGATCATTCTAGACCTGTCAGCTTTCCATACACTGATGACATATGCATGAGCTAGCTAGTTGAGATCCAGAAACCCTGGTCCAGACTAGAGCATCTTGAATATTTCTCTCATTAGAATAACAATATTGGCCTCTATCATAAATGGGATAGTGCGGAGAGGCAGCAGGTCACACAAACAAGTCTCATTCTCTCCATACTTAAAAAAATTTAGGGTGAAACTACAAGCGTAATGCATGTCCATTAGGGACATTGGGACATATCCTGATAGCCAAGAAAAAATAATATTTTGGAGTGACAAATTTAAGTAATAACTGAAAATAACTATTATTACAAGAATGAATTTTAAAAATGGATTATACAGACAATGGAATGCAATGTGGAACTAAAAGTGAGTGAAATAAAACCACATATATCAGTGAAAAAATCTCAAAAATATTATGGTTAGAAGAAAAAAACCACTTGGATGGCAAACTGAAGTATTCTCTTACGAAGCACTTGAAGTTTTGCAGCAGTTGGCCATGTAATCGGACGCTGATATTTAGGTAGACTGAATAGAAAAACGTGATGATCATAGCTTATTTGATAGTGAAAAAGTGGATTTTGTCAGTTATGTAAGAGCAATTAAAAGACAAAATTATGACAAATTTCATTGAAAGATCTAATTGGCTTTCATTTGTGATTCTACAATTGGGCAACACCTCATTTCATAGAATAAGTGTTCTATTAGGCATGACAGCACAATTCATTTTCGTAAGGTGGGAACAAGGAAATGAAATGACTTTTAAAAAGCAGACTGGTTAACATCAGGTTAGTACAGGTGACTTTTCTTGTAAGAGCTAAAGCAGAGGGGACTTTCTTAATAAGCTGACTCAGGTAAACTGAGCTCTTTCTGTTTGGTTGCTGTGAATCTCCTGTTTTCAGGAAAACTCAGTCTGTTTGGAGATTTACCTGCTTCCTTAAAGTTTCAGTTTGATTATGTGATGCTGAGCATGAGTGACTCCATTCTGGTTTGGTCTGGTCTGCTGGGGCCTAGCACAGGAGCTCAGACCAGAACAATGTCTTCCCGTAAGTTGTTTAAAAGAGCATTTTCAAAGTTTGGTCAAATTTATTTACATAAAATTAAACTTAACCTTATAAGTCATCTATCACAATCGAGTTAGTGGTATTTTAATAGACAATAATTCTTGACAACTATGGGGTATATATAGGCACATCAGTGATGTTAGACTTTAGCTTTAATTTAGTCTTATGAAAGACAAAAGGAAACTAAATATTGCTCAGAATTTGGTCACATAATAAGATTTTCAGAAATTTTATTTAGTATATTCAGAATATATCTGTCCCCTAATCCCATGGACTCAGGTTCTTATAGGGCATTGTTTACTTTTACCTTAATCAGTGCCTTTGGGAACTAGACACAACATTAGGGTAAATGTCTAATTATTCTGACACACTCTGAGATTTGCATTACAGAGGCTGCCACAAGGCTCAAAGTTTGATTCATACTTACACACATACTGGCTTCGGAAATTGTGATTTTTTTTACTCTGCCAAATAGCTCTGCAGATTTTCAAGATCTGTGATTACATCTACTCAGGGCTTTTCACTCTGAGAAATGAGTCCTATTCCTATTTGCCTTCTCCTGCATCTGGTCTGGATGCCAGCATTTCTGAAAGCTGATCAGCAGTGCTCTTTCTTCCTTTGCAGTTTTATTTTTGCTGTAGATTAGATTATGTTGCTCTATCTCTGTTAGAGGTATGTGCATCCACACTTTGACATGTGACTTTGCAGTGCTTCCTGCTGTACGAAGGATATATCTTCCTTGTTCCCTGATTTGGGGATTAGCTCGGTGACTTACTTTGGCCAGTGGTATGCTAGCAAGCATGACATAAGCTGAGGTTTGCTTGCACAGTTGACCTTGTGATCTTGCTTTTTTTTGTCATTATCATGAAAGAAGTGGTCCCAGGTAGCCTTTCGTCCAGAGGTGAGCAGACCGGAACCGAGCCCACATCTAAAGCAGAGTCAGTCCAACTAACCTGCACACATCTGAGTCAGACAAATAAACGTTGGAAGTAGGGTTTAGGGAGTTGTTACAGAGCAAAAACTGAGTAATGTAAGTTTCAAGTTGGGTCACTCAGATGTATGTAATTATAAATAGTCCACAGTCTGAGGAAGTTTGGTAAAACTCCTCCACAAAAAAATATGACATGGCTATTTTACAATATTAAAACAAATTGAAGACACCCTGTAGACCAAATGAATATCCTGTTTCTTATGTTAATATAGCTTTTAAGACAATATGGATTTGAATTTCTTCTTAGATGTTTATAGACATTTTGTTTCTATTCTGTTGTTAATGGTGTTATTTTCAAAAAGTTGAAAACATAATTGTTGTACAAATATAGAATGAATACCTGTCAATGATTTAGCCATTTCATTAATGAGGGAAAAAGTAAAACTGGTTTCAAGAGCATATGAGGAACAGTTATTTCTAGATATTAGCAAAAAAATGTTAAAGTAAGATTGTTAAGGTATATACAAAACTGGTTAATATTCTACAGGGCAATAAATATTATACTTTGAGGTTTTATTTTCTACTGGTCAAATGAAAAGAAGCAAAGGCTATTTATTGTTTAGAGCTTGCTGTAGCAAGGGAGCCAGTCACTGTCACTTGTGTTTTAGAAGAGACTCAAAGGCAGGCAGAGGAGTAAAAGACACTTTATAATGGCGAAAAGGGAAGGCTTTGGGATGCCTTGATTGAAGGCTGTTGGTATGGAGAACCCGGTGACAGGGTTAACTAGAAGTGGGGCATTCTATGTGATTGGTTAGGGGTGCATATTTGGCTTTTCATG